>CM025781.1:729196-1019711 GCA_014636745.2 Centella asiatica | reverse complement strand
AGGTGGAGATGCTTTTGGAGGTGATTGTAATGATGGTGTTGGAGGAGGTTGTTGGGACGAAGATGATGGAGTTAACTTTGGGGGAGATTGTTGGGAAGATGGTGGAGATGAATTTTGAGGAGACTGTGACGAGGATGATGGAGTTAAAGTTGGGGGAGAGTGTTGGGACGATTGTGGTGATGAATTCGGAGGGGACTGTAATGATGATGAAGTTGGAGGAGGGTGTTGAGACGACGAATGTGATGAATTTGGAGGGGATTGTGAAGATGGTGGACATGGAGCTGGAGGAGATTGTTTGGACGATGGTGGTGATGTAGTCGGAGGAGATTGTGACGACGATGACGTTGATGATGTTGAAGAAGTAGAAGATGGTGGTGGTGGTGGGGTTGAAGGTGGAGGAGATTGTGATTGAGATGATGATGGTGGAATTTGAGTTGAAGGAGATTGTTTAGACGATGGTGGAGTCGAAATTGGAGGAGATTGTTGGGATGATGATGATGGAGTTGAAGTTGGAGGAGATTCTTGGGATGACGGTGGGGATGGCGAAGATGACTTTGGAGGGGACTGTGATAAAAATGGTGGTCTTGAAGTTGGGGGAGAGTGTTGGGATGATGATGGGGATGAATCTGAAGGGGATTGTGATGAAGTTGGAGGAAATTGTTGGGACGATGGTGGTGATAATTTTGGAGGGGACTGTAATGAAGAAGGTGGAGTTAAATTTGGTGGAGAGTGTTGGGGTGATGGTGGGGGAGAGTGTTGGGATGATGGTGGAGATGAATTTGGAGGGGACTGTGATGAAGATGGTGGAGTTGAAGTTGGAGGAAATTGTTGGGACGATGGCGATGATGATTTCGGAAGGGATTGTGATGATGACGGTGGAGATAAAGTTGGGGGGGAGTGTTGGGATGATGGTGGAGATGAATTTGGAGGGGTCTGTGATGATGACGAAGTTGGAGGAGATTGTTGGGAAGATGGTGGGGATGACTTTGGAGGGGATTGTGATGAAGAAGGTGGAGTTGAAGTTGGGGGAGAGTGTTGGGATGATGGTGGAGATAAATTTGGAGGGGATTGTGATGATGATGAAGTTTGAGGAGATTGTTGGGACGATGGTGGAGATAATTTTGGAGGAGACTGTGATGACGACGATGGAATTGTAATTGGAGGAGGTTGTTGAGATGACGACGGTGGTGATGACTTCGATGATGGTGGAGTTGAAGCTGGAGGAGACGATGAGGATGACGATTGCGATGATGAATGCGATGAAGATGAGGACGACGATGAACTGGGAGAGGAAGATGATGGTTGACAATTGTCACAAGTACAAGGAGGGCAAGGTGGCGGAGGAGGACAAGTTTCTGGACCTTTCTGGTGTGCAAATGAAGTAGATAGGAATTGTAAGAGGAAGAAGAGTGCGAGAGGGACGATGAGAGAATTGAACTCCATCATTTTGTGATCAATACAAAAAAGTAGATATATATGATCCTAATATATCGTTTTGGCTAAACTACATATATCTATGGGTATGTCCATTTATATCTGAAAATTATTCTTGCTAGTGAATAATACAAAGGACCACCATACTCTTAGGAAAGAGTATAGGCGTTCAAAGAGTTACCATGCATGTGTGCCCTTAAGCCTAGAGGATTTGATGACTCTAAACTGACTTACTTTTAGCCTCAAAGTCGGTCATTAGCCATTAACAAACATGGATATTATTAGCACGTCCATGGACACCTAATTCATTTTATCTCTTGGTTTTCCTCAAGTTCTAAACATAATCTATAACATTTTTATGTATTGATTACATTGTTTTGAAAATTTTAGTTATTTATATTTTTTATAGAGACCAAAAAAATATTTGCAGCTCGGTTTAATATCTAAAAATAGGATGACCAAGTGCTTGTCATGTTTCCCAAAAAAGGCTACATTTTAGTTTTCTTAGATTTTGTGGGGAAAAAATTTAAATATTAAGTTGTCATATTTTGTTAAAAATTTCGCATTTGATTTAAGTGAGATGGAAGGCTGAGCAATATACTATTGTAGGTGAAGAATGGAGCCTGAGAAGCCATTTCTTTTCATTTGTTTATTTCTATCCTTTTTATGGGCAGAAAATTTAATAACCATAAATTATAGAACAAACCTCTTGGGACCAAAAGAGGCAAAGAACTTCAGGTTCATCTGTTTTGTGTTCCATTCTATGTTTCTATGTTATGCATGAAATGTCATCTATATATCAAATTTATGATTTTCTTGCTAAATCCAATATCAAACGGGGGTGTGCGTGTGTTGGGGGGTGGGGGAGGAGAGGAGTGCCCCGAAGGTAAAACAAAGTTAGTTATTTGTCTCATAAAGAACGTATAAATAAAGAGGACCTATAAAATAATATGGTGTAACTGATGTCTTTCAAAATTACATAAAATCTACTGAGAGAGTATAATAAGATTTTTTATTTTAAAATTTTAATTTTTTTTCAGGCTGAAATAGTATGCTCTATGTTAAAAAAAAGTTACCCACTCGGTTAATCAAAAGGAGTTATATCTGAGTTTTTTTATGGATATTAATATTTAATATTTGATTAATAATTATGCTTTCAATTAATAAATTTCTTTATTAAATTTGTTATTAATATTTTATTAGTGATAAAATACAAAGTTTGTGATGATGAAAATTTGAAAATATACATCTTAATTAAAAATTTATGCACATGTTATTAATTTGTTTGCATTGAACTGCTAAATTCTTAAATACAAATTATAGTGTGATCGTTGATCCCAACAAAGAGTAATTTTGTTAAAATTTTCATATAGATTGTAATATTAATAGATTGTCCTAATTTAACTTTGATGGTCAAATTGACCAAACTTTGACTTTAAAATTTGACAAATATATTTATATTTTCATAATTATAAAAATTAGGACTTATAGTTAATTGTATGAATTTTCATTTGATTTAAATATTGTCATTTATATCTTTATAAAATATTAATAATTGTAATTTTAAAATTAGTCAATTTGACCTCTAAAATTAAATTAAAATCTTTATTATGAGATGGAGGAAGTATCAAAGTTTAGTTTTTACAAAAATATTAAATAATGCTTTTGGAACGAAGAAAGTTATATTTAATAATTGGCATAGCTTGAGTACTTTTTGGTAGTGGATAGCAACTGAGTTGCGTGACTGCAGAGGCCTATAGGGATTTAATTTACTTTTTCCCTCTGGCAGAGCGGTTTCAATTAATTTACAGTTCCTGGTTGGCTTCTGTGGCATGTGAACATAGCAGAGTAGTGGTTGGGTTATATAATCCTCCATACACTTTCTATATATTCTATTAAAGTTGACGTTTAAATTTTTTATATCTTTACTATTGATATTTTCTATATTTACTGATAACATAAAAATCATTAAATTATTTTTGAGATGCTTTCAATTGCTTTGCAATAAAGTGATTAATTAAAGATATTTTAAGAAGTAAAATATATCAAAATGCCCGAAACATTGAAGATGTCAATTTTTATGAGGTCGAAGCTCAGAATAACAATTTTAATGAGTTAAAAAAGAGTTGAAACTTATAGATGAAAATGTCGATTATGAGAAGCTCAAAATAACAGTTTTAATGAATTAAAAGGAGTTTGAGCTTACAGAAAAAGAAGTTTATGGAAGGCGCCTGTCAACTTATTTTTTTAAGTCATCCCACTACTTGTCTTTTGCTTATACAACTTGGGAATCAATAGTTGTGTTGGTGTGACATCTATTAATGGGCAGAGTCGTGGGTGGTTAACAGTTACCTTCTTCAACTAGTGAGTCTCATTTAGATTTCAGACTCGTTCAGATAATTACATACCATTCTGTTATAACATTTCAAGTTTTTAAATTAAATGTCAGACATTTTAAATTTTAAATTAATATTAATTTAATTAATTTTTAGTTGATATAATAATAATTATTATACTTTATGACAAAAATATTTGAACACAATATAATTTAATTTATATTATTATTATAGTTTATATTAATTTTGACGTTTAATCTGCCATTATTTAACTCAAAATGTCAAAAATGTATTTTGAACTTTAAAACAAAGAAAATGCATAGTTGAATTTATATAAAAAATACACCATAATTATACAAAATTAGTGTTTGAATATTTGGTCATATATATTTTCTTTTATTATATAGGAGGTCACTATCTTAAAATTCGTACACAGATTTATTAACTATTTTGTATGATTTTTTATTAGCATGTAATTTGAAAGGGTATTATGAAAACGGAATTATAGACATTAGACGGGCTACTGTCGTGTATAATATTTTTTTTATAATGCATGTTGCTTCATTTCTTTATCATTTTCAATTTTTATTTCATTTTCACTTAATTAACAAGATACATTAATATCCCCTCCTAAGAGCATGTTTCGAGTACTTACGGTTCTTGAATCTGTATGACAGAGACCTTTGTCGCTTTATATTATACATAACTAGGGGCAAAAATGAATCCAATACGAGTAATTATCGGTAAATTTTGGAATTAAGTTTCTGATATTCAAATTTGTTCTCAAGTAATTGATCAGATAAATTTTTGATAGTCAGATCTTACTCTAATTGAATTTGAGTTATGAATATTCGCTGAATCATTGACACAAACTAGATTATATCCATACAAGTTTTTTTTTTTTATAACATATGAACATATAAAAATATAGGCCATATAATTAATCATAAACAAAAACACCGTTTTTAAAGTAAATTATAACATATATATATATATATATATATATATATATATATATGTGTGTGTGTGTGTGTGTGTGTGTGTGTGTGTGAGTGATGAATTATGACATAATTGATTTCAAAATTTTATGATATTTTAGTATATAACTAGCGTAATTGAACTACTCACGAACTAAATCGAGTGAATATTAAAGTTTTCAAATTTGGTTCGTTTAATTTATTAAACTTTAAATTTGACAGTTATAATTGGTTTACTTTTTAATCAAATTTAAATCGATTATTTTTCGAATCGAGTTCAAGTCGATCCTAAACCTTGGTTTAGAACAGTTTGATTTTATTTACGCCATTGTATATATAACTTAGTTTATCAAAATGACTTAGAGCCTGTTTGAGTGTATCTATTTTTTTTTTTACTTCTATTTTTTAACTTAAAAATCAATTACTTTTTAGTAAAAAGTGTTCGACATTAATTTGACTTAAAAATTATTTTTAAGTTAAAATAAGATAAGAAAGTGTTCGACTAAAAATAACTTTTAAGCTAAGTTAGTTTGTTAAATTACTAAATCGGATAAATGAATTAGGAGATTTTGATTATATGTTAATTTGATAAATGATAATTTGGTAATTATATTTGGTCAAACTTATTTCTCAAAATTAACTTAAAATTTACGTTGTGAGAAGTAACAAAACCTTACTTTTAACTTTTAAGTTAAAATTTAAGTAAGAAAATAAGTTAAATTCGAATACTTAAAATATGACTTTTAACTTATAAGTATACTTTAACAAAAAATAAGTTACAGTCACACAACCTTTTACTACTCATTCCAATTTTAAGTCGTTCTAAATTAAGTCAATTTATGTTACAAAACACGTCACCAGAAGCTATATCTTTATAGTAAAAAAATAAGTAAACAGTCGTCTGTCCACAGGCCTCAGAACATACGATAATGCTAGACGGCTCGACAAAGTTCACGACATTTCATAAGAATGATACAAACGACACCATTTTTAAGGGAAAAATCAACTTTCCTCTTCTCTGTTGTCTCCTCCCTTTCTCCTCTTCCGCTTTCAAGTCTTAGCCGTTTAACCTTCTCCTAACTTTCTCAACATTCTTTCTAAAACTTAACCAAATTCTCTGCCTTTAATCCAATGATTTCAGAAGGGGGTTTAATTGTGAAATTCACATACAGCAAAACCCCAATTTTCTTTTTCAAATGGCAAAATTACACATATATTCCACTATGTTTTGGTTAACTGTCAATGTCGTCCTCTTGCATCAACTGCTAAAACTTGCTCGTGAAAAACAACTGCAAATCTAGAAAAATAATTTATAACTTCTTAAGTTCTAAGAACTTGATTATCAAGTTATAAGAATTTACTGCATTATTACGATTGAAATCTCTCTTGTATTGTTATTGTAATAATAATTACCTAATTGTAATAATAAATTTTATCTAATCTGAATATGAATATATATAAGTCTCTACAATCCTAATTTGATTCAAATCAACTGTCTGACCTTGTTAATTCAAATTTGATTCTGTATCAGATCTTGATCAGCTTCTTAATTGCAACTTCAATTCTTATTTAGATTAGGAATTTAGTTTCCAGTCAAACACAATCTTTAATATCCGTTGATAAATCTTTATCTGCTGATTAGTTTATTCGCTGATAGACATTATCCGTTGATGAGCTTATTTGTCGATAAACATTTATCTGCTGATGAACAAATTATCTTCTGATGTAGATTATCTTTCGATAAAAAAATTTATTATATGACCAGCTACTTAAATTATTTATCATCTGATGAAAAAAAAATCGTCGGAAGATAAATATTCATTGGACCTAATTATTATTTGCTAATGAATAAATAATTCATTGGAGGATAATATTTAGAAAAATGTAGTTTCAAAAACTTATCTTCTGATCTTTATATTACACATCATCATCTACTATACAATTGAGAAACTAACAATTCTAAATATATATGTCATTATCGAATGCTATAAACCTAACATCTACATTCAAAAAACATGTATAAACTACAATTATAATACAACCCATGAACCAAGAGGTATTTTTGTGAGTTTTTTTCTTTTACATTTTTCACTCTTTCAAACTTCTTGAATTTCAACCAGCGGAAGTAATCACAACCATAGTTCGCAATAGATTTAAACGACCATAAATTTAGACTATAACAATTAAAAAAATAACATATCTCTAATTAAAGTACTTACATTTGTGCCATTGTTTCTCAAACAATCGAAAAATCTTCTTCCTAAATGCACGATACGATTGAAATTCTACATTTGCACATCACTTAGATTCATTTTCTTTTCAAAGAAAAAGATTGTGAATGTGATTGACAAATTTAAGTTGCTATGTATGTTTGCTGTGAAAATGAGTTTTTGTTTATCAAAAGCAGAGAAAGGAACTAATGTTAAAAATTAGATAAGTCTAAAAAATCGCATGTGCAAGTCATGTGATCAATTGAGACTCAAAATGGACGAAAGGACTAAAATGCCAGCTAATCCATAGATGAAGAAAGAAAATTGCAAAAAAATGAAAGAAAGATGATAATATTGACAGTTGACCAAAACATCAAGGACGCATGTGCAATTGTGCTTTTTCAAATTATCATCTACTCTGCTTTCTTGAAAACTAAACAGACCCAGAAGATAACATATTTACCATTTTAGTTGGTTAAGACAGTTTCTTTTATATTTATATTTTTTGTTTGAAAGCTTATGTTGAAGTTCAAGATATACTGGGCTCTCGTCGCCTATTTTGCTAGACTGGTACAAATAAAAACGGTCTCTCTTTGCAGAAAGAGAACATATCAAATTGCAAAGGGGATCTAGAAATGAGTTGAATTTTAGGATACTACTTCATTTTTGTGGGCTATTAAATCTCCCGGTCCATGCGAAGGATGATAGTAGTTGTGGACGAGAAATAGCCGCAATGGAGAAATTGTGAAGTGGGTCTGTGAGGAGACTGGAGAGTGATGAGAGAGAGAGAGAGAGAGAGAGAAGACGAGGAGAGTGTTTTTTGTTTATAACGATGTCGTCCTTTGTTTCGCATAAAGTTTCGTGAAATTCTTCGCGTCGCGTAGCAATTCTCAAGAACATATATCATGTGGCTTCAAAGTTGCTTTGATAATAACTTAAAAACACAACCGCCATGGGTGCACCTTCTCTTATACGTAGGTCTCTTCTCTCTCCTCAAACACTCCTTCTCTCTCATCAACTGGATCTTCATCTCATTCCTCAGACCTCCAAAGAATCTCAAAACCACTTACGGCCCATGGGCTCTCATAACCGGCCCAACCGAAGGCATCGGAAAGGCTTTCGCCTTTCAACTCGCAAGGAATGGACTCAACTTAATCCTAGTCGGTAGAAACTTCGAGAAGCTCACTCGAGTTGCCGGTGAGATTCAAGCCGAATATCCTGACACGCGGATCGAGAAGGTTGTGGTGGACTTCTCCGGCGACGTTGCCGGCGGCGTGCGGCGGATGGAGGCGGCGATTGAGGGGTTGGAAGTAGGTGTGTTGGTTAATAACGTCGGCGTCACGTATCCCGAGGCAATGTATTTTCATGAAGTGGTGGAAGAGGTGTGGATGAAGGTGGTTAACGTGAATTTGAGAGGCACAACTTTCGTGACGAGAGCTGTTATTAAAGGAATGATACAAAGGAAGAGAGGCGCAATTGTTAATATTGGTTCTGCTGTTTCCGTTGTGATACCTTCTCATCCTCTTTATGCTATTTATGCTGCTACCAAGGCGTAAGTTATGTTTTTGTTTTTCACACTTCAGTATATTTGGAGATAATTTATTGATTATATTCATTCATATATTTATATTGAAAATACGCCAACACCATACAAAAGGTAGTATTAGTATCTTAAATTACACGAGGTATTGGTCATCCATTATCATTCATTTTTGAAGTAAAGAAATTTAAATTTCAGATTCTATAAATTAATAAAAATCTTTACTTGCATATACTCTCTTCGTCTTAAAAAAGATGACTTAATTATCTTTTTATACATATTTTTATGCATAATCTAGTAGGTGTTAGAAATGTTGATAAAAATTATAAAATAAAAAAAATGATAAATAAAGATTAATATCATGAAAATGATAAAAAATACATATCATGTACTTAAATTTAATATAAAATTATGTGCGGCTAGGGCGTTTATGCCATATTTTTTCTGGATAGGGTAGTAGCAGATGTTTAAATGTTTGATCAACTAATGTTTATACATACACACACGCAGGTACATTGATAGGTTGTCAAGATCGTTATCCGTGGAATACAAACACAGCGGAATACATGTTCAGTGTCAAATACCATTATATGTGTCGACAGAAATGACAAGGAAGGTGGCATCCATAGAGAGACCATCACTTTTAGTTCCATCAGCACAAGATTATGCAAGAGCTGCCGTTCGACGTATTGGGTACGAATCCCAATGCACTCCTCATATGATGCACGCATTCCAATGGTGGTTTTTTTCTATATTGCCTGAAACTCTTGTCAGTTCATGGCGCCTCTCTGTTGCCATCCGCAGGCGAGCAGGAGCTAGCTAACTAGCTGCTAGTTAATAATGCCTTCGTTTCTGTCATAACATAAGTTAAGGGAATATTCAATTCTCATAACTGCTCTTCCCTTTTCTCTCTCTTCAATCCACCAAAATTGTTGCCTCCAATTAATGGAGAAGATGTACTTGTATATTTCCACGGCCAAAAGTGTGAATTGTTCTCGACTTCTAGTTGAATAAACATAAGAAGTTGCTACTAGTCGTACGTTACAAGCTACATGAGATTATAAAAATACAAGTGTCTCTAAAATAAGGAACAGATTAGTAGAGATAATTTGGATATCAAATAAAAAATATAAAAAAAAAATGTTCAGATTGATTTATGAGTAAATGCTTGACAAAGAAATTGATTTTTTCCTTATAATTAGTGTAATGGTTTGTGTTATACTACTTAATATTTAAATATAAATATAAATATAATTTAATAATAATGTATTAACCACTAATTTGTGTAGATCATATAATTAAAATTTGTGTAACACCTGATTTCACATTTGACTTTCTTGGTAACGACTTTATATTGTATATAAAACAAAAAAGCATGTGATATATGTTAGATGATATATATATATATATATAGAGGATTATAGTAAGAGATACCTTCGAAGGTTATTGTTTTCATACACCCTATATACACTTTAATCTTGAAGAAATTTATGAGTGGTTTGGACAAATATTTGTATATATGCGTCATTTTCGAACAGGAGAGAGGAGATGCCGAGATGGTCTGGGCCACGGGGTAGGTAAAGTACTTTTATACGGAGTATTTTTTTTTTGTTGTTCAGTTGTTATTTGAATTATTTTGATTAATTCGAATAACATTTTAATCAGATATTTTCAGAGACAGTATTGTCAACAATGCATTTTACATATTTTTATATGGTGTATCGTGTGTCTTTATGTATTGACTTAGATTTTTTAAATATACGTCCTTGGTCCCGTGGATACGTAGCCTTCTTTTATTTCTAACTCCTTGTTTATTCGGGAAGAATGATATTCATTATAAATAGTAACTTAAAAATTGTAATTTATCAAATATAAAATATACTTACATAGAAAAGTAAAAAAACATGAGCGGTGTTGACTCCTTGTTTATTCCGGAAGAATAATATATTCATTATAAATATAACTAGTAACTTAAAAACATTAATTTACCAAATATAAAATACACTTACACGAAGGTGTAAAAAAACATGAACACTGATAAAAAAAATTTGTACTGGAAAGTAGACCGGTCTAAAAGTTGCCCATTATTATATTCCATGGTGGTGGAGAGATGATCGGACCTATTGAAGAAGAAATTGAACATGGGCCGCTAAGCCCAAACGTTTCGGATAGAGTCCATTTTCCGCAAATGGTTTGTGCGGGAAAGCGAAGGCCTTTTACGACACAAATCAAAATATTCAAAACCCTTCTTCTTCTTCACACCGTCGACGATAAAAGGCGAACCCTTTTCATGTTCTTCAGCTCAGACATTAATTGCAGCTGCTGCTCGAGATGGAGAAACCGCGCCGTCGAAAGGCAGAGTCTACACAAAATATTACAGTAGAAGAAGAAACAGAGTGTCACACGGTTTTCATCGACACTAATCTCGATACTCATTTCGCCATGATCGTCACCGACTCCGATACTGTCGCCCTCCTCAAAAGTATTATACTTCCTTAAACCCTAACCCTAATTATCCTCTTTCTATTGCCTACGACACTAATTAGGATTAGTTTTGTCATTTATGAGCTAAAATATACACTTTCTGGAGTATGTGCTTGAGCCTTCCTTTTGAGGAGGGAGGTAGTATTTGAATGGAAAATTGTGGGATTTCTCAATATTTCATTGAGCTGGACTTTATTGAGTCACAGGATAAATTTCTGAAAGGCATTACAATTACCAAAAAAAAAAAAAAAAAAGGAATTCAAATTTTATTTAATGGGTTGTAAGGATTTATATAAGGTTCTTCAAGGATTATTCTGGTTTTTTGGGAGAAATATTGTCATGTGTATATAGGAGTATATGATTGTAACGGTCCAGACTATGTATGGGCATAGTCCATCCAGTAGTATGGGATACTTGGTTTGGTTTGTACAGGATTGGGCACCCAGCTAGTTTTGGGGATGAGTTTTACCCAAAATCGTTACAATAATTACTTATGCCTCTGAGTTTGTGTGTCTCGAGTTCTCTGAAATGTGGTACAATCTTGTAAAATCATGGAATTATAAAACTACAATCATCAGCAAGGTGATGAAAGAATAGTTCTTTTTCTGTTTTATGAGTGGATTTTGCTTATGGTTTTAGCTTTTAAAGTTTAATTTTCTAAAAATAGGTAAATGTTGACTATGGTTGTATAGTCTGTTTAAGGTATCATCCAGGATCGGAAACTAGAATTTTAAAATGTTATTCAGTAACATTTCTGGCAACCTAGATTGCAGTGTTTTTGTGGTTTGTACATCTTATTTGGCAGCACTTTTCCCTTTAGACTGAATGGTTTTGGACAATTACATTTCAGTAGCTAGTGGTACTAAAATATGCAACTTGACTAATTAGGTAAAACTCCTTTTTGCCTTTGCCTATACTAGGGTTTGTGTGAATATCATCCTTGAATAGAAGACCTTGAAGTTGAACAAACTGATGTATTGTCGAGTATAAGGAAGTTATTTCAGAATGGCTACTCACTTACCTTAACTATTAGAGTACTCTTAATATTTGTCTAATGATGCTTGTTACTTCATTTTGTAACTTTCCTGATAATCTTGCTTTCGGTTGGCATGCAGGGAAAGTGATCTTGGAGCATCTCCTGTGTTTCCCTGAACTCGGGGAGATAAGCATCCATGCTTTGAAGGTTTGTTTGCTTTGATGAATTCAATCCCGTACGATCGTGCAAGAATTCCTATATTGTCAATATTTATGACTGATGAGGTTCTATTACTTTTGCAGGTAAAGCGCAAAGGGCATTTTTATCACCTTTCAGATTCCGTGCTTGTTAAGAGAGCCTTTGAAGAGTCTAAAAAGAATTGGTTTCTCTCTGTAGATGCTTCTGCTTTGAAGAAGCATGGCAAAAACCAACAGTCCTATACACACACTGTGAACAACCAGTTACCTTTGCTTTGCTTAACATATGATCCTTCAGAAGATAGCCGCAATATTGTTCCTGGGGATACATCCACATCTGCCATGCACAAGTCGTCATTGCTAAAACAGTGCAACAACCAGAGAGTTCAGCTTAGCCTGAGGGATTCCTTTAGAGAAGTTTCTAAAGATAAAGAGACTGAATATAAACATATCTCTGATGAATGCTCAAAAAAAGTGTCTTCTGATTGCAACAGGATGGCAGATCTTAAATTATTGGAGAAGTTCAATGTTACAAGTGAAGGGGGTAAAATTGCTGGAACAACTTCTGAACATGATGGGAATAATTCTAGCAATGTGGTTAGTCATGTTCTGTTTGGCACTTCAATGGAACCATCTACGGGAGTTGGGTCTGTAATACCTACTGCAAAGAAAAAGCGGAAGGTAAAGAAACAAAATGAAGGTGAAGGTGGTGATCAAGCTTTAATAGAGAAAATGGCTTCTAAAGATGATAATCAAGAGCATCCGACAGTAACAAGAACCTCCAACAGTAAGTGGTCAAATCTGGAGCCTCCTGATGACCACCATTTGAGAAATAACCCTGGAATTGAAAATATGAAGAGGAAAAAGAGGAAGACGGATGAGAATTCAAACTCAGCGAATGCTTTTGCTAATAGTATGACTGCTTTCCCTTCTGCTGAAGAAGCAGGGGGCCAGAAGAGGTTCACAGAAAATGGGGCTAATTATCAAGATGATTCATTCAAGCAATATCTATGTGGTGAAAATGGAACACACTTAGAAATTTTCGGGTCTACAAGTTCTAAAGTTAATGCAGAAGGGAAATTAACAAATTGCACGAATATGGCTTCTAAAGATCATAATCAAGAACCGTTGACATCCTCTTATTCATCTAGAAGTGAGAAGTCAAAACCTGAACCTCCAAATGACCACCATATGAGAACCAGCTCAAACATTGAAGATAAGAAGAGGAAAAGGAAGAGGAAGAGGAAGAGGGATGATGAGATATCGGATGGCATAACTGCTTTGACTTCTTCTGTTGAAGAAACTGGGGGCCAGGAGCTGTTCAAGGAAAACAGGGATAATAATAAAAAAGATTTAGCCAAGCAATCTGATATAGGACATGGTATCCAGACTAAGACACTTAACAGACCTTCTGAGATCTCTTATAAGGACAGGCATGTTGGACTTGATCAAGAATTGGCTGAAGGTAATGTGGGCTCCATTTCATCAAGAGGTGAGTGATGGATTATCAGCAGTTGTTTCGATTTTATACACTTGAGATATTTGGTAATAATAAGTATAAAAAGTATCCTTATTGCTGGTTCTAGTCTAACATTGTAGGCACTGATGTGAGTCTCCACTTCTCATTGCAGAACTTCATAGCCTAAACAATAACATTTGTCACTCTGCAAATGCAAATGATATTAGTGATGGTCAGAAAATTAATTTGGTGCTTCCTGAGGAAAGCAAACCCTTAGACCTTGCCAAGGCAGATGTGTATGGTAAGAAACTGCTTTTCTCTGCGGATCCTTTCCCTGGCAGACTTGTAACAGAATCTGGGAAGCAGAAAAGGAAAAAGAGTCTGGCTAGGAAAAATAAGTCTGCAATCATGTCTCAACCTAAGGGGGATGAACTAGAGCACAAGCCTGAAAATGCTTCTGCCATGGAGGATAACAGAGATGGTAGGAGTATGATTGAGGCAGAAAATTTGCCACTAACTCCAACAAAAAAGGATTTGCTGATAAATCATGATCATGAACCTAAAGGACTGGTCGTATCATCTGAGCTGTCAGAAGCCAAGGGAGTCCCAGATTCTGGAGGTTTGGAAAGCAATGACATGAGAAAAAGGAGGGCCAAAGAGTCTGGTGCAAAAAATGTGGATGTCATAAAGCAGTCTAATGGTGATTTGATTGGTGTGTCTTCAGCATCTAAAGGGTTTTGTGAAACTAAGAAAGATGACTCCTGTGCTGAAGGTAAAGAAGTCTTTAAAAGACAATCAGCCAGTACCTCTTATATGGTTGGTGATGGGGAAGAAGATAACTACTCATTGCCTCCTTCTAATACGAACCCAAAAAGTTCAAAAGATGTTGATGCAAGGTTGAGTGAGACAACTATTAAAGAGATTCAACAATCCAGTGCTGACAGTCTATCTAATTCACCAAGCAAAAGACAAAGTAATGCACTGGAATCTTCACAGCTCAATGAGGTTGACGGAGGCCATAAAGCAGAAAATTATGGAGCAAAGAACAAAAGATCTGGAGCTAAGAAAAAGAAGTCTGGAACAAAGAACTTTGAAGATATTCCAAGTACAGTCTTAGAACTTGGTGTTAAAGAACCAGCAACTTCAATAGACAGAATCATAGATGTGGACAAGACATCCAAAGGAACAAGAAAGACAAGGTTTGTTAAAGATCCTTCTGCTGGCGTATATGGTGGAACAGAGTTACATTCTAACATGGAGAATACCTCTAGGAATGTTGAGTTGGTTGATATTCAGTCTGCAGATGTACTTAAAAAAAATTCTAGAAAGAATGAAGCTACAGTTGATGCACATAATCAATCAGAAGTTCCTAAGAATGAAGGTAATGAGATTGACTTCAAGCATTACTTCATGCCTAGCCAACCTCATAATGACGTTTGTGCTGACAAGAAATCTCCAAAATGGGAGACAGAGATGAAAACAAGGAAGAAGTCAAAGAAGATTGTTTCAGCATCTTTAAGAACCTCGACCGATCCTATACACTCACTTCAATCACATGAAATCCAGAGTGGAATAAAATGCTCTTGTGGCATTGATGATCAAGAATCATTCTCAAAGGATGCAAGTAGTAAATTCCCTCATCTCCCCAAAAAGTCTTCAGAAGTTGCTGGAAATGGGTTAAAAGTTCCTCGTTCTTATAATCCTGACCAATTCAAAACACCCCAGCCAACCTGGCAACCTATTCTTGCAAATGCTTCTGAAAATAGAACTCTGGGCCCTGCTTATAGAAAGAACAAAATATCATCAGTTGCATCACGCGCAAGCTCTAGCTCTGAAAGTTTGGACAAGTCTGTTCGTGAAAGAAAAAACACAAAGCGTGTTCCAGGTCTGGATCATCGTCTTGTGGAAGGAAGAAAAGCTTCAACAAAAATTGCTGGTGAAGTTGTAAGCAGTGCACAACGTGAAAAGAGCTTGTTGACTACACCCGGGTTTGTTTTCAGGGATGATAGTAATGAGAGTTGGGCTGATGAAGAGGGGACTGTACAATCAGATGCCAGCACCCGCACTCCATCTGATGATGTATCTTCATCAGGCTTAGATGGGGAAAGTGAATCTAGTCTGGACTCGCCAAAAAATGGTAATTGAGCATGTTTGGATTTTAAATACTATATGGAGTATATATCAACACCATATCTTCAATAGCTGATAAATTGCACCTTCTATTTTCTTGCATCTTCCAACAAAAGTTTCAACTATTTCCGAGCTTCTTAGCTAATACTTTTGAACTTTGCTTAAAATACACTCAGGAAATAATGGTGCTGAAGGAAAGGAAGGTGCAGGAAATAAAAAGAAACTGCTGTAAGTTCATCAATGATATTGCTCCAAGTCATTCTAAGACTTTGGTTTTATGAAATATGCTGCTATTACACAAACTAATATTTCAAATCACAAACTTGAACTGTTACATACCAGCTTCAGATTTCTTGGTATAAATTTTGATTTTGGTTGCCTTTCTAGTCCTTGTGTGGATTACATGTTGTAATTGTCTTTTTGATATTTCATTAACTATGTTATAATCAGAACTTTCTGATAGTGACAAATATGCTCAAAAGTATTCTTTAATATGAATCATGAAAGAAGCTTGATCATGTAGTAAATTGTTGGGTTGAATGCTAAATTTGATGCAACCAACAGCTGAGGTCGTTGATTCCATACCTCTTAGTATGACATATATGCACATATACTTACTGAGGCGTTAATTGCGTAGCGGTTGGTGCGACTTAAATGCACTTTTATCCCATAACGGTTCCCCAAAAATGCAGTCTGGTCCCTGAAGAAAAGGTCACTACAGTTGTGGAGTTGATATTTTAACTGATTTCTTTGCTCAGTTTTTTTGTATGGTTCTCATTGTTTCTAATTGGTTTGTAGAAGTAAAATCATCATTATTGTTATGATCGTTATTATTGTCATCATCCCCGGGGATGAGTTGGATGCTGCTTCTTTGTTTGTAGAAAATCAGGAACTAATCGAGGAAAGGTCATTGCTGGGTGTTGGCCTCGTCACTTTTTTTTAATCAATATGTTTTTGAGAAAGCATGCACACATGGGCATGCTTTAGCTTTCGGTTACATGCTAGAATTAGATTGCTTTTGTTGGTATTTTTCATTGAGTTCATATTACTATTGTACAGTTCCTTGTCCCAAATTGTTTGTGGCGTATCTCTGATTGTCTTGATGGATTTTGTATCAGCTCTTCGGACACTAAGAACGTTACAATGGATATGATTTTTCGAAGTTCAAGCAGATACAAGGCAGCCAAGCTTACAGCTGAATCACAACCTGACGATCTTGAAAATGAGACCGAAGACTGTGTTCCAGATAGTCAAGCAAATCCATAATGAGTACAAATGGTTGTCAGGTTTGGGTTATATATGTCTCTGAGCTCTCGAGTATTTCTCAACTAGCTATATAGCAAGTTTTGTGCCAATTTTGTGAAATTTTGTTTTCAATATAGATATAAGTGGGAGGAATATCAATTGAGCTAAATTCACATCGGCATATTAACGAGCTTCTCTACTGGAGTTTGGACGTGAAGCGAGATTTTTATATATATTTTTTTGGTGTCATTTAAGTCATATAATTGGATACCACTGAAACTGATTCAAATTAATCTCTTTTCTATATTTGTAGTTGATATGAATATTAGTTATATATCAGTAGCATTTCCTTCATTGTTTATATTCCGTGCTGTAATTTTGTTATGAAGGAGAAGTATCAAAGGGTTTTGCTTAAAATACACTGCAAGTAATCTCAAAAGTATAATACTGAGAATTATACATATGCTGCATGTTCTTGGAGGATTGTTTGTCGTACAAGTAATTAACTGTCAATAACCCCAGAGATATACAATTCTGACAAGGGTGAAGTCAACACACATATATTATACATCATGAGGATGCGGCAAGTCCGGCATCCGGGCTATAAGGTAATCATAGGTTCCATCTTATTTTATTTAAATTTACCCTTATTACTATGTGAAGAATAGAAAGATGGTTACATTTTCAGCTTATGCATGGTACATGTAATAGCAGCGCTTGCACCCGAAGATTTAAGTTTACATTGGGATTCAGTTTTAGTTCAATTGAATTTAAAGACTGATTTGGTTAATTAACGCAAACTAGAGGTTCTCTATAACGTACAGCTATAGGTAGTGTGTACCTTTTGGATATCAGTGTATATTAAGGATTATAATTATGTTTTAATTTGATTATATTCCTTGGTTGAGTAGCTAGGAAACAATTACGATTACGATTTACAGAGCACCACATGATGACTACGATTTATAATAACTATTACTATTATAAATAAGTCATCCAAAACAATTACATGTGCACTTATAACATAAATGTGTGTTCAATTTCAATCAATTGCTCTTAGCAAAAAAATAAAATAAAATCGATCTATTATAAATAAATAAAAAAACAAAAAAACCCAAAAAGTAGGAAAATTGGATTAATGTTTTCTCATCCGCAGCAGGGGAGTAGATTCGAAGTTAGTGCTCAGATTTAGATTGTGTTTGTTTAGCTCCTAATACATCTGAATATATTAAGGATCGAAGCACATTTAGATATTATATCGTTCAAATTGTTTGTTTATCATATCACTTATATCTTAATAAACTCGATTTTATCTGAATCCAGTAAGATAAAGAGATATAGTTGAATAGATTAAGATCTGATAAAATAATAAATTTGATTAATTTATATATTTAAGGCAAAATATTAAATAAATAATAAATTTTATTTTCAGATTCAGAGATAAATATTTAACTGATTTAGTATATTCAGATCCAATTAATCTATTTAGATTCAGATATTTAATAAAACAATCGTAGCTTTAATCACTCAAGAGGGTATTATTTAACAAAAGGGGAAAAAACCGGAAAGAGAGCTACTGCTCGTTCATTTTTTTATTGTCATTTTGACTTTTTTTATTTGCCCAAATTCAAAGAAAATCAACATATATAATTTCTTAAATTACTCTCATTATTTAATTTTTGTGCTCGTTAACATCTATTGCATAAAGGGTAATTAAATAATTTAATATCATAATTAATTGTAAAGTACTAACGCCAATATTATTTGTTAATATATGGACGAAGAGAATATTTCACATTGTATTGGGCAAATGGGTATCACAACAATAAAACAATAATAAAGTAGGAGTAGTAATTTTAGAAGCAGGCAATACTTGGTACCAAAAAAAAAAAAGCAGGCAATACCTAGGTCCTGTGCACATGATATACCTGGTTCATTCCATAAAAATAATAACATTTGAATCTTTAAAAAATATTAAAATTATATGTTTAACTAAAAATTATGTGTATAAATAATTTTTTTTATAAAATTTATTATGAGCGTTCAATTAAAGTTAAAATAAAAAGATTGTAATCACAAATTCTAAAAAATATAGTACTATAATAAAAAAATAACATAAATATTACTCTTTCTCCAAAATAAATTTTATTCTCAAATAAAATTTTTTTTTTTTTTTGGGAACAAGGGGAGGAGGTAAATTTAATGATTAACGTTTGTAAATTAATAATGGTTGATGAAGGCGACACAATCTCCACCTTGAATCATATAAGTTAGAGGTTATTGGTTCATCTATCTTAATTCTTAAAGTATGTAGCTTTCATTGCAAATCTTTTCAAAAAAATTTCAATAATTTAACAAAAAGCATTCCTCTAATAGCTTGGTGGAAATTGGATTTAGTACCCTCCAAGGGGTGCACAAGTTTGTGCCCTCGATCTGGTTACGGGTGCGTAGGAAGGTCATTTCTCATTATGTGTCTTTAAAGATTTCATATTATTTAATTGTGATTTAATTCTTTTGCAACTTTATTCCACTTCCATTATACCTCAGTGAAATATAGTTGTAAAAAGAAACGAGCATGTTATTAATTAAGACTTTGCACTATGAGATTTGATTTAAATCAGTCTAAATATTGAGATGGAGAATACAATTTTTCACGTTTCAGTAACTTGAACTTTCTATTGGATATGGTGTATAAGTTTAAGTATTAAATGAAATTAAAATTTGAGGAAGTTGATAATTAAATCAAACATAATCGCTTGTGTAAATAATATCCGAACCGAATCTTTTGTCGTAGACTTACAAATTAAGACCAAACCATATAGCTTGTTTTATGGCCTTAAGCTTGTTCCTCTACTTGCTGCCTAATGGTAGTAGCGTGTTAATTTTCATAATTTGAAGTCATTATTTGATTAATTAAATTGTAATGTAGCCTAACTATATGAATGATGCGATTCAACCAGGCCCTTAGCTTTTTTTTTTTATTTTTTTCTTTTTCATCAAGAAGGGAAGCTGGAAAAGTAATCTTTCGTAACAATTTGATTTTCAAAGCAACCTCTTGTTTTTGTTGAATTACTTTTGATTTGGTATTCTTATCATACTACTATTCTTTTAGCTATTACTTCCTAGCATGTATCTTATTAATCGGTCAACCGTCTAACGAATATTATTTCGATCGATAAGATTTAGTAAACATTTTTATTAAGTTAGGAATTTGAGTATTGTCCATCGTCGTTTTTTGTGGATAATACATAAGTAGTACTGAGACTTACAAAGAAATTGATATCATGTTAGATTCCTTCAATCTAAGTTTTTTGTAGAAAAAAAAATATAACAGGTGGATGATAAAATAAAGATTTAGTCTAATAGCCAACACTACGATCATGTTGAGATTGTGTTTCTTAAATTAGAATTGCATGTCTAATTGTCAAAAGGACTAGTTCAGACGATAAAATTCATTTGTATTCAACTTTTATCAACAATATTTTCTTTTGATAGACTCCCTATAACATTTTAAATCTTCTCATAACCTACACTTGTAATTATCACTTGTAACTTATTGTCGGTATTGTAGACCTAAATCTACTAGACTTATAATTGTCGAGATACCCTCTCCAAATAATAGTGCATAGAGATCTGTAAATTATGCTTGGCCAAAACTAACCCATTTCCGATTATTATTCCTTTCTCTAATATTTGTAATTATTTCTATGCCAACCATTACTAAATGTAAACACATTCTAAAACAACACACGCACACATGGGCACAGATACAAACAAAAAAAACGTTTTTTAAAATTAAAGAAAGAAAAAAACAAAGAAACTGAACTTTATCATTAATAAATAGAGAAAATATATGGAGTGGTGTTAAGTTCTCTCCTTCGTACCTTAACCGATGAACCTTAGCATGACAACATTTTGATATCAATTTTTAGAAAACATTATATTTTATATAAAATTTCATGAATGCCATTTTCTTAAAAGAACACTTATATATTAGTTGACTTTTTATCGGTGGAATTACTAATCCAAATTAAGTGGAATGCACCAATTGATGATATATCAATTGTGCATTCCAACAAAATGTGAAAAATAATTTTATTTAATGTAAGAATTTAGATGAACCCATCGTAATTTTATCTCTAAAATAATTAACTATCATTTCCTTTTTAAAATTGAATGAAGTATACAAAGATTTCCTAAATCCTAACATTCCCTTAATTCTTTAAACAAAATAACAAGATATATAAAATCATATATACTGTGGATACGGATATAGCTGGAGGAGTAAATAATGTAAGACATTAATATAAAGTATTTAATTGGGAAAATCATGTGCACATGACGTACGATTTGTGTTTGTATATGTATATGTGTATGTGTAGATAAAGAAGTTCTTCAATCACCCACTTAAGAGGACACCTCATCTCTTTCTCGTCCCATTTGGAAAACGTATAGAAGAGAGCCATCCGATTGAGAAAATAAAGCTAAATTTTTCCATCATTTCAATCACTCCTAGAAAAGAATAAACTTGGGTCTCTCCCTCTTTTCTCTCTCAACTCTCATTTCGCCAAATATATATAATCATCTTTCTCTGAATTCTCTAACTTCTCAACAAAAATATCATCTTAAAAGGATACCCATTTCGAAATCTTTGAACTTTTTAGAGAATTTGCCAGCAATTATTGAAGATTTCATCTGGGTTTTGAGGAATCTTCAATTTCTTTCACATGTAATTCTTGTTTATGAAAATTTGTCCTCCGATCCATAACGATCATGAATGTATAGATTTTACAGTTACCCGTATGTTATTTTGTTCTGTTGTTGACAGTTTTGGGTTCGATTTACTTTGAATCTTTTGTTTTTGATGATAAATTGAACTTGGTTTACTGGATAATCTGATGGTCCTTGGTGGTGATGATATAAAGATCGTATTTTTATGGTCAATTCTCATATGAAGATTGTCAAAATCTCTGATCTCTGCGTTGGGTTGCATATAATTTTCTATTTTTGTTTGAATAGATTGATCAGTCCGACTTTCCATACAATACACTGTATATGGAAATAGAAAGTAACTTTTGTGTTGGAAGTTCTTATCTTTATGGGTTTCTTTTGAATTTGGATATCCTTTCTTGGGGGATTAGAATTCTTCCTAGCAGAGATTGCCTGGATTCTGTCTGTATTTGATTTCCTTGTTTGATCATATTTTTGGGTGACCTTTCTATTTACTTGAAAATGGACTCCTTCCTTTTGTCCAGCTTTGATGTTTCTGTTTGTTTCAAGCAATATGGTATGATTGGATGACAAAGTTCTGTAGTTGTTAATTGTCAGATTATTTTCTTGGATATAAACAATTGCAACACTTTTAGATGGTCAAAATTTTGAAGCTTTATCATGTTGGGAAATTCTTTATTCTCTATTAAGTGCATTTTCTTTGTTTTTGGGGGCCAATTGTTCTTGGCTAGTTATGCTTGTACTCAATTGCTACCATCACATTGAGTTATAATAGTAATTTGTTACATTTGTAGGTTTGATACTCAAAATTGTTAGACCTGCTAATAATTCAAGGTACATACTTTCTCCGGATTGCCCCTAATATTCAAGCTTAAGAAGAAATAAGTAGTTCACTTTTACTTTTACGTACAAAAATTGAGTGAGAAGAATGTAAATTAGTTGTAATATATTCACATTTTATGGTTCCCAGCAGTTAGATCTTCTCCTCTGACTATTTTGGGCACTGCAGACTTAAAGCAGTGCCCATGGATGCCACTACGAGTGGAACTGAAACTATTCAATATCACAACATTCCTGAACAACCAATTACTGCACTTGTTACTTCTTCTCCACCGCCATTTCAACGACAACAACGTCATTGCTTCGGTGATGCCACCCCCGGAGAGTTCCCGCTTTCTGCCAATCCCTCCATTGTTCTTCACGTCCTTACTGGATGTAATTTGGATCCACAAGATCTTGCCAAACTAGAGGCAAGAACACTGTTAATTTTTTGTCGAGTATTGGATCTCTTTTTGATGCTAGAATTGATGATGCAGCTGATTGGTTATAAATGTTGTGTTGCAGGCGACATGTTCCTTCTTTAGGCAGCCCGCAGACTTTGCCCCTGACAATGAACTGTCATTAGGGGAGCTTGCAGCTCTAGACATGTGTCATAGGAGAGCAATATTTAAACCAATGACAGAAAATGAACGACAAGAATTGAAACGAATATGTGGGGGCTCTTGGAAACTGGTCTTGCGCTATTTCTTGGCTGGTGAAGCATGCTCCAGGAGAGAAAAATCACAAGCAATAGCAGGACCAGGTCATAGTATTGCTGTGACTTCGAAAGGAGCTGTTTACTCTTTTGGTTCCAATAGCTCGGGACAGCTTGGACATGGCACGGTGGAAGAGGACTGGAGACCTCGCCCGATCAGGTTGACACTTGTCATCATTGTAAATATTATCCTGATTCAAACAACCGGGTGGGGGGGGGGGGGGTTTGGGAAGTGGGGTTGTTTTGAGCCAGGATTAAATCTAATAGAGAGCGGTTATATTGTAGGTCTCTTCAAGGCATTCGTATAATTCAAGCTGCTGCTGGGGCTGGAAGGACAATGTTGATTAGCGATGCTGGGCATGTTTATTCCATCGGTAAAGATTCATTTGGGGAAGCTGAGTATGGCGTTCAAGGAAGTAATGTAGTAAGTACTCCGCAACTTGTTGAATCTCTGAAAAACATATTTGTGGTGCAAGCTGCAATTGGAAATTTCTTCACTGCTGTATTATCAAGAGAAGGAAGAGTTTATACCTTTTCTTGGGGAAACGAAAGCAAACTTGGACACCAAACAGAGCTAAATGATGTGGAGCCTCATCCTTTGTTGGGGGCATTAGAGAATATACCAGTGGTACAAATTGCAGCTGGATATTGCTATCTGCTTGCTTTGGCTTGTCAACCTAGCGGCATGTGAGATCCAATGTTATTTTCTTTTCCTAAAACATATGCTGCTTATTCTGTTAAATGCTACCATTTAATTATTACACATTATCTTTAAAGGATCCTCATGATAATTGCTTATATGTTTGCATATTATATATCTATATTATGGCTCAAATAAATTAGGAATTGGTTAAAGTTTCCAACTTTGCATAAATATGAATTTTTCTTATTAATGTAAATATTTTCTCCAAATAGTGACTTAGAGAATCTTTTCTTTCTTTTGTGACATGTCAGGTCTGTATATTCTGTTGGTTGTGGCTTGGGTGGGAAGCTTGGACATGGAACTAGAACAGATGAGAAACTTCCGCGGTTGATTGAACAATTTCAAACTCTGAATCTTCAGCCTGTAGTGGTTGCCGCTGGTGCTTGGCATGCCGCAGTAGTTGGCAGTGATGGAAGGGTATGCACGTGGGGTTGGGGGCGTTATGGATGCTTAGGTCATGGGAATGAAGACTGTGAATCAGTCCCCAAGGTGGTTGATGCATTGCATGAGGTCAAAGCTGTTCATGTTGCCACAGGGGATTATACAACCTTTGTAGTTTCTGATGAAGGGAATGTATACTCTTTCGGATGTGGTGAATCGTCTAGTCTTGGTCATAATACTGCAGCAGCTGATGGACAGGTTTAGCCTTTATGTTTCATTTGTTCTAGTTCGAATCTGTTGTTGGTGCATCTGTAAACTGCTTAGTTTGCCAAAGCTTTCGGCTTTCTCATGTCATTCCCTTTTAGACCACAAGATCAACCTTGAATATGGTCCTCCTTTTAAATGAGAGTAATTGGATAATGATATAACCAACTGCCATGTCACAATTTTAACAAACAGGTCCTGAAGTAAAATGAGTAATCCATTCTGAACTTTAACAAAAAAAAAAAAAAACATGTAGGGCGCTTTTGCTAGTTTGAAATAAGAAATGTATTTTTAGTTTGGAATGCATGTATCAATGACCCGCAGCCACTCTATGAAGTTCCAGCCTTCATATCTTGGTTTTACTATTTTCAACACTAAAATATAACTACACATTTGGTGCAACATCATCAATCTATTAGGTTGCCTATGCATATGTTGTGTTTATTGTTTTCTTTTCCCCACTTTTTTATGTTTCAGGGAAACAGGCACACAAATGTGCTGAGCCCAGAAATGGTAACATCACTTAGGCAGGTGAATGAGAGGGTTGTACAGATTAGCCTCACTAACTCTATATACTGGAATGCCCATACTTTTGCCCTCACAGAATCTGGAAAGCTATTTGCGTTTGGCGCTGGCGACAAAGGCCAGCTGGGCGTTGAACTTGTGGCCAACCAAACTGAAAGGGTGAATCCGGAGCTGGTTGACATTGATCTCAGTTAGAAGGAAAAAAGAATTGCTGAGTTCAGCTGCTCTATGTAGCACTAATTTAGTCTTTAGTTCATCATCATCATCATACTCATCATGATGCTTTGTGTTTAATGTTCATATCTCCATGTTAATGTCTGTACATAGAAAACAAAAAAAGACAGATGATTGTGAAGAATTTAGCTAGGTAGTAGGCTTCTGGCATATGCTGCAAAAAAATTTCTTTCAAGAAGTTGGTGCTTTAGACCTCAAGTAGTACATAGTCACTCCATTTGTTCTAAGGTTTATTTGGATATAATTTTATATGTTAAAATGGTTTATGTATAATAATACCCCTCCACACACACACACCCCCACCCCACCTCCCACCTACTGCTAGGGAATATTTGTTTTCCTTACAGAAATAGGTTCGTCACCCATTGGGTCTTTCGGCCTAGATGGGTTTAGACTACCCGACTTGTTTTTGTGGACCCAAGGCCCTCAACTAACTTCTACTATCACATTAAGGAAAATTGCAGGTCGGTCATTTTTATTACTTAAAATTGCAACTCAGGGTTCATGTTTTTATATTTTTGTATTCTAGTTTTATTTGGTCTGTCGTTCCCTAAAATACCCCTAATAGGATTTGCGTGACGAACACATGCCATTCTAATTCAAAACTATGTTGAACGTAAAATTTCTAAATTTTAAGTTGGATATATTAACATTCTTGATAAGAAATTCTCTAGTTTGGGATAACATAAAGAACGAATCATATCCTGATTCAAAACAAAGTTGAAATCAAAATTACTAAATTATAGTTTTATAAGACTCCTAACATTTATAACCTTTTCAATCACAAATTTTATATGACTTTGGGACTAGTAAACTGAAGTGTAAGTAGTTTATTTCTAATTAGTGAAATAAGATTACTAAATATAGTTTGTTTATTTCTAAATTAATCAATAATATGTATGATTATTTCATTTATCTTTTGAATTTACAAATAATAGAAATCAATATTGTGAAATAGTATTACTAAATATATTTTGTTTCTTTCTAAATTACTTAATAATACGTGTGAGTTTTTGACTTATCTTCCTAAAGTTAAAAATAATATTACTAATTTATTACAAATAATTTGTGCATATCTTAATCTGTAATTACAATTGATATTTTATTTTTACACAAATATTCTTTTTTATATTTCTAAATCAATTTATATAATATCTAAATATCGTGTTTAAATATCTGATTGGTGATATAGTATTACTAAATTTTTTTTTTCCAAATTACTTAATAATATGTTTGAACATTTTATTTATAATTCTAAATTTAAAAACAATGCCACTAATAAATTATTAATAAGTTGTGCATATTTTAATTTGTAATCACAACTAGTGTTTTATTTGTGTACATTTCTGCATTTTATATTTTTATATAACTTTATATTTATGTAGATATTATGTTTAAAAATCTAATTAGTGAAATAGTATTAGTAAATATAGTTTGTTCCTTTCTAAATTACTTAATAATGTGTCAGATTAATTTATCTTTATAATTTTAAAATAACTTTATTAATATACTAATAATAATTTGTGCATGCTTTAATCTATAATGACAAATTATAAACAAAGAAAAAACATTTGAATCTGGTAAAATAAAAGTAGGTGTAAAGAAATATATGAAATTCTACAATAATATCAAATTATCCCAACGTATGGGCCTTAGTAGCACATATCTCAATATATGACAAATGGTACAATAGTCAAGATATGGAACAAACAGCCAATAATCCCAAATAACATTCCTAAAATGGAAATAAGTGAGAGTTTGAACATATGAAAATAGTCTTAAAATTGCTAGACGACATTAGCGAAACTAAAGCAAATAAAATAGCAAGGGATTTAGAATGAAAGGCTGAAGCAGTATATATTAACAAAACCCGTTCATGCATCCCAATGTTTGGTATTATCTTCCAACTTCCAAGTCATATATCTATTCATGTGTTAGTCAGAGTAACTATGTTTGGTATTATCAAATCTGTTTATCATATTTGGTTGTGTTGGTAACAGCCATGAAGAAGTGAAAATAACAAACAGCCTTCGAGATTAGGAGAATGACAATTAGCAACGCCCCTACGATTCATGATGTACTCTACATTCCTACGAATTTAGTTGTGCTTTGTTTTAGCAAATCACTAAGAAGATACCCAATTTTCAGCAGTCTAAAACTTGACTTAATTATCAGTTCATTCGGCCGATGAAAAATATCGTAAGAAATTCAAAAAAAATCTGACGCCTAACAACTCTCATACTTTTTTTAGTCTAACCAATTTCAGTTTTTTTTTAAGTCTCTTTTTCTTTCTCATTTTAATTTTGGTTTTAGTATCACGGATCTTGGTTAGAGTTTTGTTTTTACCACCTAATGCCAGACTTTCTCGGATGGATCAGGATTTGTGTTACAATTAGTTAGTGTGATGAATAGAAGAATTTAACTTGTTATTTTTGTATTTGCCGCTTGTCGCTCCGCTCACGGCAGCTCTTTTCGATGGTTAAGGGCACGACTCTTTTTGATGATTGTGCTACTGGCCATTTAAGTGATGATTGTGCTGCTGGCCATTTAAGTGATGATTGTGCTGCTGGCCATTTAAGTGATGATTGTGCTACTGGCCATTTAAGTGCTCCGCTATTGTCCAACATAGTTGACAACCTTTGCTTTAAACGAAGCAACAACTTTATCCTCATTTCGACATACATAATCCATGCTGGGGTGGTTTGTAGCAATGGAATGGGAATGGATTGCAATCCATTCCGTTCCTTAGTTTAGTTAGTCATAAGTTGTTGGAATGGAATCGATTTCAATGGAAACTTTCATTCCTTTATGCATTAAAAATAAGTATTACCAAGTTTGCTCGATAATCAAGAATTATAATAGATATTTGAATCAAAAAAGCACATAAAAGACATGTATACCCTTGCTATTATTATTATTATTATTATTATTATATATATATATATTAGTTTCAAAAGGTACATTTTAGTAAACTTTCATAATATCATTTCATTCTGAAAAAATTTTAAAATAACATACCAAATATATTTTTTATTCTAATTCTCATTTTATTATAAATAATTTCATCAAACTAAACTAAACGTATCAATAGTTATCCTACATGTTGCAGACCTACAAATCTTTACCATAAAAAACATAAAACAGTACAGCTAGCTAGTCTATTGAAATCACAAAGCAAATGTCATAGTCAAAATACTAAAAACTACAACCCCTCCTTTCTACGATTAAAGCTACCACCTGGTTAAGTTCAAACATCCAATAAACAACTCCCACGAACTCCGAATACAATCCACAAACCTAGCTTCCTCAAACTACAATACACAAGCCAAGTTTACTAGACAAAAAGAAATTAAAGAAAGAGAGAGAAAGAAGGGGGAAGAGGAGAGTGGGGATGGGAAGTGAAAAACATATATAAGTTAAACATATCAAACTCTAAAGCGCGTCATTTCACAGCTTTTTAGTACAATTTCTCGATCACTCAATTAAATGTCCCACTCTATTCACCAAAATACCTGATTTATAATATATTTATATATTTATTTATTTTTTAAAAAAGAGAGGAGAATTTAGTAGTGAATTCGCGCGAAACAATTATGAGTGTTTATTGTATGTCACAAAGTTTAATTAAAGGAGTCCCTCCTATCAAAAATTTATACGGACCTGGTTGCATTTATACCCCCAAACAACTTGTTACAAAGCCTGGATCATGTTAACATCCAAGTAAAGCGCAATGTAGATTTTTTTAAATTTTAAAATTTTTTTTCCTCGGTTAC
This sequence comes from Centella asiatica, assembly GCA_014636745.2. Lineage (NCBI taxonomy): Eukaryota > Viridiplantae > Streptophyta > Magnoliopsida > Apiales > Apiaceae > Centella > Centella asiatica. The sequence continues at coordinate 990,578 of CM025781.1, read as the reverse complement.
AAAAGCGTCATGTAGCTTTCTTGTTCCCCAGGCCACTTCTTTCTATCCGTTGCTTCACCCTACCAACCGAAATACCTGATTCAAAATGAAGCATAAAAAGCCATTATTCCTACATTTATTAAGGACAACGTAGGTATATCACCTCCATTCGGAACTTGTTCGGAGTATATCGTCGGTGTTCATAACATTTTTGTCGACGAAAATATTAAAAGAACACACAAGTTCTTCGGTCTAAAGCCAATCTGGCCAAGAAAACCCATACTAGCTAGCTCAGATTTGTTGAAAATTATTGAAGTCCTACGATTTCTTGAAATTTATTAAAATAAACTTTACAAATAAAAGAGAAATAATTACAACTTGTTACTCAAAAAGGAAAATTTTGAAATGACATGAGTTTTTTAAAAGACAGTGATATGTTTCAAATATATTCATATTATTATGTTATTTGAAGTAATAACTGTAATAGATATGATAGAGACTATTAAATAGAAAAAATTATAAAAATAGTTAAAATAGTAAAATAACATTTAAAAAATTTAAGAAATTTAAAGATTTTTTATAATTTGAAAATAATTGTAGACTTTTATCATAACAAATCAAACCAAAGAAGTCTCAAATCCGCCGAAGCTGCAAAGATAGTTGATGGACCGGTCTTAGATCGGATCGGTATTTTATCGGATTAGTCTATTTGAGGTTGATATCAAGTCCGTCTTAGTTTAGATTACGGTCTTGGTTTTTTTGTTTTTATTGGATCAGTCTTTTTGAAGTTGATATCAAGTCCGTCTCAGTTTAGACTACGATCTGTTCTTTTTTTTCATCCCATCCAGAGCTGACCATTTGTCTCAGTTTCTTGGTAAATTTTTACTTTTTATTGGTTTGAATGTAGTGGTGATTGTGGATGCTGGTGGGTTGTCTGTGGATGCTGGTGGGTTGTTAATCATTCAGTTTTATTTTGATGGTACTGATTTCGATTTTGTGACGACAATGACAACATCGACGACGACGACACTGAGACAGAATGCGTTGGCGATGGTGGTGCTTTAGTGGTCTAGAGATACATGGTGAGACTGCAGATTAGAAAGGGGCAGTTTGGTCCATAACCTTTTTGATGATTCCCTTGCCATCAGGAAAGGAGGATTACTAACTCCTCCCTTCGAGCATCCCCACCAAATTCTCTTTAATATGAATTTCTAGTTATAAAAATTTACTATTCAAATATGAATATAAAGACTTAATTTAGAGATTCTAGTCCAAAACTAGATTTGGATTTAAGGATTTTATAGATATCGGTGCGAGTGATATTAGGAATGCTAAATCAGCTATACGATGGATATATGATTTCTTTCGGAATGGCTTTTCCTCCGGATTATGGCGTAGTTACCTTATTAAAAAAGTTACTAGTTCGAAAATCCAGAAAATGTAACATCAACCTCCAACGAAAATTTAACGTCAATTGGCACATGGATTAATATCTTATTCAATATTATATGGACGATCCGAACTAAATTTTCACTTCACCGCCTTGCGCCTTCTCTTAAATATAGGTTGCGAATTAGATCAGAATCATTTATAAAAGTCGATATTAGCTACATAATATGCATGAATATATTAAACATTTGTTGGAATACATGAATTGGAGAAAAAGAAGTCATTATCATCATGCTTTCTCAGGGAGAAAAAAAAAAATCAAAAATTCCCCTTTCTTTTTCTATAATAGAATTTATGAAATTTTATTTTTCACTTTCTATTTTAGATACTATTACTGTTTCACAAATAAATCTAACAATTATTTTCGATAAATTTTAATATTGCATATTTAACTGATAAATTTTTATCAGGACATTTGTTACGAATATTCAATTAAAGAGAAAATTAAAAAATTGTAATAACAAATTTTAAAAAATATAACATCATATTAAAAAAAATTATACATATATAACTCTTTTTTAAATTAAAATTTATTCTCAAATATTATTATTATCATTATTGTTATTATTATTTAGAAGAGATAACTTTTTTAGCTCCCAACATCTAGGCCAGTAGGGCCAGTAGCCACTGGCTAGGACGGGATTTTTGTAGTACATGGGGGAGGAGTGGACCACGACGATCCACACACTCGTTTACCTAACATATACGGAGTATATTATATTATTTCTCCTCTATTCTATAAAAAAAGAAAGAAGTTATATTTAAGTATTATATCTAAGGTTTTTTTAGGTATATTAATATTAAATATTTTATTGATAATTATATATTAAGATCATAATTTTTTTTATTAAATTTATTATAAATGTTCGATTAATAATAAGATAAAAAGATTATAATGACAGTTTTTAAAAATATAGTATCATAAAATAAAATTTATGCAAATATAACTTTTATTTTGTTAACCTATTACATTTTCAAATGTTACTTCCTTCTTAAAACGTAAGAAGTATGTGCTTTTTAATCAACACTTTTTGTTGAACATTTATCGAATACCAAATAATTAATAAATACTAATTTTGTTGCCGGTATGAAGAATGATTTTTATTTATGATAGTTATATATTTGAATAAACTAATTATAAAAGTTAAATTAATTTGTATATTTTTAATTATTGTAAATAGTAATAATGTTTGACTTATTAATTTAGTTAGTCTTTTCTTTTCAAATTTTTATAAGTACTTTTTAGATTATTTGAATGTATGTTTAATAAGTTTTTTACATGGTTTCTCATAATTTTATATTTTAATAAAATTTTATTACGATAAAAAGTTAAGATTTTAGAACTCTATATAAATTGGTTTATTACATAAGAATTGTAATTGATTACAAATTAAATTTTAATTGGATAAGTGGTAAGTGATTTTAGTTTGATTTTTCTTAACTTGTTCAAGATCAGTTTATTGAATGTTGAAGCTAATTGGAACAATGATAAAATTAATTTAGACACTTATTTAAAAAAGTTTAGATAAAATTTTTGTTTGACTTTTTATATATAAAAAAAATAATTTATTTTAATATTGTTCAAATAACACTCGTAATGACATTAATCACATAAACAAGTCAAAATATATAATGTTTTTATCAAGTATCGAGTCGCATTAACTCAAATGTCGAACAGTACAATCCGAACGTCATATGCATAACTAGAATTGCATAAAAGTTCCATCTCCTGCTATATCATCATGTGTATGATACGCATTATCTTCCTAGAGAGGATGAATTTAGAAAGATAAAGGAAAAAAGAAAAAAATAATATTGAACTTCTGCGCAAAAATAATGCGAGAGATTATTCGGTATTGAATAAAATATTTGTTAGTCAACCCAGCCTACATATATTAGAAACTAGATTGTAAGGTTGTTATAAAAATCTTCGTTTAAATTAATTAATTCTTTCAATCAAGCGTTAGATAATTTTTTATTGTTTATATTTTATTATATTTATCTCCGATTAATTTTAACTAATTCTAATTAAATTCTCGTTTAGGCGCTAGGCGTTTTTTATCGTTTGAGTCTGCATAATGTTTTTTATAACATTAGATTCTAAAATTCTCAATTTGACAACTTGTGATTCAGTTATCAGACTAAGAGCGCTTGCAACAACTTTTCTAAACTCAATCATATTTTTTATTTTAAAGAATCTCAATAAAAAATGAAGAAAATTGAGTTACATTGATATTCATATTTTAAAGTTAGTTTGATGAATGTGAACAGTGAACCCTTAAATTTATACTATTACTATTCAGATTTGAACAAAACTATAATATTATTTTATCATATTTTATATTATTTTATAATTCTACTTTATTACATATATCAATACACACACATACATACACACACTAATATTATATATATATATATATTTAAATAAAATATGGTATTCAATAAAATATTTTTACCATATATTACAGTGATTAATTAATACATTAGTACAAAACACTAATATATATACTACTGTAATTTGTATTATATTACAATTATTATCTATAAATGTGAGAGATATATATTATAATATATCATATATAATATATTAATATATTATATATAGTACTAATATATAAATATTAATATTATTAATAATATTATATGTTATAATATATTAAAATATGATTTATAGTATGCATTAATATATTATCTATATGTATTAATATTTAATATTATATTATAATTATTTTATATATAAATGTGATATATATATACATTATAATATATTAATGTCGAATAACATATTATCTATTAATTAAAGAATTAACAAATAAAAATGATAAAAGTTTAAATAAAATTTTTTTAATGGTATACTATATACTAGAGAATTTACACTATATGAAATAAATAGAGAATCTGTATATGTATAAAAAATTATGATTAATTCTGTAAAATAAAAAAAACTATTAAGAGAAACTAATTTACTACAAGTGAAATGAATTATTTATAAGCACTTCAAATCTTGTAGCCAATTATAGTGCAACCAATAATACTTATCTTGACAGAATGTTATCCCAAAAGAGATGCATATATGAACATAATAAAGCACTTGTCATTTATAAAAAATAATATTAGTAATGAAAATAAAGCATTGTTGCCTGCTTACCGGGGGAAACTATGTAGAATCTAACATAACGCACCCCACTTTGATTTTGAGGTAAAGTAGCACTCGTATATTTCATTTCATATGTTTCATAAAAATTAATTTGAATTTGTTTATATAAGATCTTTTGAATATGTTACCTGTAACGTATGTTTAATTTTGTTAAAATTTTCATGTGATTTACAATATTAACATTTGTGTCATTCAAACTCAATAAAATATACGATAAGTTTACAGTTTAAAATGTCACAAATATACCGTAAAAAGATAAATATATATTAGTTTTTTTTTTTTGGGAAACCAAGGCGATATTAGAAAAGCAAAATATTACTATAAATCATGAATCTTGAATTCTTGAATTTCATTAATATATTGTCTAACTAAAATTAAAGGATTGAATAATTAAGTGGCACTTTGTTCTCAAATATAAGTGTTAGTTAAAGATTTCATGGTCCCAACACCCAAAATGACCAAGTTTCCGACAATACCTTATCCGTAATAATTAATTCTCTCAAAGTGGTCGCTAACCCAATTATGTGGCAGCTTTTGATCAACTTAATAATAATATTAAAATCATTTAATTATTATTAATAATATTTTAATTATAACAACTTTAAAATTGTTGGATTTTGAAATTAAAGGTTAATAAATTTGTGGACCTTTAATATTAGTACCATCGATTCACTGAAAGAGAAAAATGGCAAACAAAATGGAGTGTGGACCATTGCTGGGAAAATGACGGCCCAATATGAAGAAAAGAATCTAGATGGAGCAAAGCCCACATGGGAGAACGTGCCTTTCTATTCTTCTATTGCGAGTACTTTGAGGTTGATACGATGTCCAAAAATATATATTTCTAATTTCTTACAAATTATTTTCAAGGGTCTTCTGTTAAAAACTTTAAAATACTGAATAATCATAAAGACATATAAAATTACACACAAAAAATATCAATATTCGGACATTTTGAACGCAAATACATTTTAATCATATTATAAAGAGTCTGTTCGGAACTTACTTTTAAAATAATATTTTATCTCAAAGTTATTTTTCAAACTAACAGTAAAGTTTTTATATTTATTTACAATCTAAAAAGATAAAAGTAAATCTTACTTACTTTTCAAATGGTAACTTTTAAATTAAAATTGAATTATAATTCAAAAGTATTAAATTGCCGAACATGCCTCAAGTATATGACGTGTTAAAAGAATTACCCTACGGTTTGGCTTATTGTTGTAATGCTGCTTTTTAACATAATTAAAATTTGCATTAACATTAGGAGTTAAGTCTTTCAAAAATCAAGTTGATGGGTCTACCTTTAATTATGATTATTTACTATATTATTGATTTTCCACCAACAAATTATGGTTATTGACCAATAATAATAATAGATTGGCACTTAACATTTGTCAATAAATTGCTGTAATTTATATTTTATATAATATGAGAGATATGGAAGGAATATATAGGGAGTAAAGAGAGAATCGAAAGAGTTTACAATAAATAATGAAATAAAATTTGAGATATAACATTATCAAACATTAATGGTAACATTAAAGATAGAAATACATGATTAGCAACATTTTTAATCACCACAGATCGAATTAAAGAGCCGTAAGCAAGTAGTATTATGTGAAAATTGCATGGAAAACATTAATGGAACTAATGGGAAAAACATAGAAAATAAAAGAAGAGAAGAATAAATTGAATAATGTTGAAGTTCTTATTGTACGACACTAACTTTGCAAGAAAAGACACATATCGCGTCAGCCTATGGGGACTAGGGGGCCTAATGCCCCATTTCGTTTTCAACACCACCCCCCATAAATATTTTCATTTTTACATAAGTGTCGGTGACGCTGCTTTATGCTAATAACCGTATCAACGTCTACTTATTATTTAACTTAACTGGTTGATGTGTTTCATAAAAAAAAAAAACATTTAAAAATAAAATTTATTTTATAAAAAAGTAATATTTATATAATTTTTTATTTTTTAAAATTTTTCATTACATATTCGTATATGATCTTTAATTAAATATTTATAACAAATTTAATGAGAAAAATTTATTATTTTTACATGTAATTAATGCAAAATTAAAAATTATTAAAAGTTTAAATATTATTTTTTTGTGAAACGGAAGAGTATTATTATTGGCTTATATATTTGCTGCTGCAACAACCCGTGACCATATAATGCATATATTAATTACAAAATAATTACTCTTACACGTAATATCAAGAACCAGTCAGAACATAATTAGAATGAACTTTTCTATAATTGGTAAATTTCTTAAAGCTCAAATAATCAGACATACTAATTAGGACATATTAGTTTCGAGACAAGTTGAGTAGCAATTTAATGTGATTGTAAGTTAAAACACGTTTTCATCGTTCAGTGAAGGTGAGTTTGTGACGTTTAAAACTAATTTAAATTATAAATGTGAGTGGAATATTTATTTCGACGAAATTATTTTAAGTGATAAACGTTCCTAATCCTAAATTGGTCCGGGAATTATGAGTGCACCTAATCTTTTATTTAAAGAAAAAGAAAGAATTGTATTTAAGCTCTAAACACTTGGAAACAAACAGTTCAACCAAAAATTATTAAGGGGAATGGGCCTGACCCAAATGTCATTTTCAAGTGAACTTTTCATGGATCCATCCCTTCCTATTAATATCACTGCCCTCGCAAACATCCTCATTCATTTTTCATCTGCCCTTCCATTCTTCTTACTCATTTTTTTCTAAACAAAAGTAAGAAGAAAAATATATGGCAATAATTATAAAAGTCTTTCTTTTGTTCCTTCTCTCTTTTAGTTTAGTACTCTCTACACCAGTTCAAGATCCCGAGCTAGTAGTCGAAGAAGTACACAAGTATGATACCCAAAAATAAAAAATAAAAAATCATCCACATTCATGGTCATTTGTATTTGTTTTGTAGTTATAATGTCCTTACTTTTTTTATTTTTTCTTGTTATATTTTTTCAGGAGTATTAATGCAAGTAGAAGGAGTTTGGGATTTTTGTCCTGTGGAACTGGCAACCCAATTGATGATTGCTGGAGATGTGACAAAAAATGGGAAGAAAACCGCCAACGCCTAGCAGATTGTGCCATTGGATTTGGAAAAAATGCCATGGGGGGAAGAGATGGAAAAATCTATGTTGTCACTGATGCTAGTGACAATGATGCTGTGAACCCCAAGCCGGGAACTTTAAGGTACGCCGTCATTCAAGACGAGCCTCTGTGGATCATTTTCCAACGCGACATGGTCATCAAATTGAAGGAAGAACTGATGATGAACTCGTTCAAGACGATAGACGGACGAGGCGCGAGCGTCCACATCGCCGGCGGCCCATGCATTACCATACAGTATGTGACCAACATTATCATTCATGGTATAAACATACATGACTGCAAACAAGGTGGAAATGCTGATGTGAGAGACTCTCCCAACCATTATGGATATAGGACTATTTCGGATGGTGATGGGGTGTCTATTTTCGGGGGAAGCCATGTTTGGGTGGATCATTGTTCTTTGTCTAACTGTAATGATGGCCTAATTGATGCCATAAGAGGATCCACAGCCATTACAATCTCAAACAATTACATGACACATCATAACAAGGTTATGCTTTTGGGACACAGTGACACTTATACACAGGACAAGAATATGCAGATTACAATTGCATTCAACCATTTTGGAGAAGGCCTTATTCAAAGAATGCCAAGGTAATTAAGCTAGTAAATCTTGATTTCATAAGGGGTCCTTGTAATGGTTCATTGTCTTGACGTTGTGATTTTTTTTATTTTTATTTTTATTATTATTATTTTTTTTTTTTGCAATTTGCAGGTGTAGACATGGATATTTTCATGTGGTGAATAACGACTACACTCATTGGGAAATGTACGCGATTGGTGGCAGTGCTGCCCCTACTATCAACAGCCAAGGCAACAGATTTATTGCCCCCAATGATAGATTCAACAAAGAGGTAAGAAACATAATTTAATTACTCTGACTTCATATAAACATTAATGTGTTTGTCTCTTGCTCCAACGAACAATTATTTTCTTCTGTTCTCTAGTCATTTATTTCATCAGAGTCTATATTTGTCATACTACTTATTTTCTTAACTTGTTTCTGGCATGTCTAAAGAGAAGACCTTGATAATTACTGCAACGTCACTGAGATAGTAATATTTTTGTTTAACCCGGATAAAAAGTTTTAAAGAAAAAAAACTCTTTCACTGGGAATACGTAGATGTTGGAAAACTCAACTGCCTACTTGTAAGATATTTTATGAGTGAATAAAGTTTAGGTAGGAATGACCAAAAAAGTAAAAAATATACGAAACTGAAATTATTTATACATTGATGAAAACGAACTTTCAACAAACTTAGGTGGCTAATACAGATTTTAGGGAAGCACAAGTTTCAGATAAGATGTCCAGAACACTCCCAAGAATGTTGCATTACGTTTCTTAAAGGTTAAACTACAGATTTAGGTAAAAAGCTGATTCAAGAAACTAAGTGTTCTCAGGTTACCAAGCGTGAATACGCATCACAGAGCCAATGGAGTGGGTGGAACTGGAGGTCTGAGGGAGATTTGATGTTGAATGGTGCCTTTTTCACAACTTCAGGGGCAGGGGCATCTTCTAGTTATGCCAAGGCCTCGAGCCTGGGCGCGAGATCTTCTTCCCTTGTGGCATCAATAACTGGAGGGGCAGGTGCACTCATTTGCAAGGCTGGATCCTACTGCTAAAGGATGCTTCAGTTTGCACAAGAAGTCATTAGTTCAATATTGTAACTAAGATTTGTGAACAAAGCCAAATTGTATTTACATGTCGGTCGATTTGTCTTCTAGGTTCCATAGCCGTCAATTTGTTCCAGTCATCTCCAGGTTTCTGTAAATTATTGTTAAAACAGCCTCTTTCTATAAAAGTGTAATAGGTGAAGTCTTAAGACCTAAAGGAAGCTCAAGGAACAAGAGCCGAGAAGTGTTTGTAAGCTCAAATGTACACAGTTGTGCTATATACAATAATACAAGAAAATCTATTGATAAGTGCAAATCTCCAATACTTAGATTCTTCCTCCAACTCCTTAATTTCTTGTCTCTACACGCGCAATCACATACTAATATACACACGCGTGTGCACATACAAACATATGCTATCGATGCTTTTGCGAGCGGATCGTGTTCGCCCATGTCGTGATAGTCTTAAACATGATACAGATAATATCTCACTTAATTAAAAACGAATAATATCGACTTTAAACGAATTTCCGGTTACCATTTACCGCCTTAACTAGAAGAGCCTTTAATACTAGGGAACATGCCCTGTGACAACAAACTACAGGTTTGACAAACTTGCTCTGAGAATCAATGCGCGGATCTTGTTTTCAGGATATAGTAATACCTATGTCCTACCCTAGGGCACTCCCACCAGAAGCGAAGAAATGGCATACAATTTTTAAAAGTTGTTATCATTTTTCTTCCTTTCTTTCATTCTTTTCCTCACATCAATAAATGCTTTTGCTGCCAAAGAGAGATACAGTTCCCATAAAAGCATAGCAATGTGTCACTACCAACCTTCGTTATCACAATCTCCCCCATAAATACCACATGGATCGAACAGACAAAATATTAATTTACCGGTTTTCCTGTATCTCTTAATTGCCTGCGACATCAAGTAAGATGATGACCCTACAGAACTGAAATCTTTCTCCATCAACATGTCTGCTGTTTAATATTATAAATGCTTAAAATTTGATAGAGAACAAAAGTTCAAATTCTGGTCATAAAATTTGAAGATAAAAGTTTCATAAACCTTCCGAAAATCGGAAACAAGCTTGAGTTAAAAAGGATATTGATTCGTAGCCATATATGCACACGACATGTCTAAATTCACTATATCCATGTTGTGGAATACTATATTGTACAAGTATGTACTATATATAATCAGTTCTATTATTGTTATTTGGGTAAAAAGATACTTCTGTGAGTAATTTATTTAACACTATATAAATGTATGTATATTATTATTTGAATGTTGTGCGTGTATGTTAATATTGGTTATTGTTCTATTGCGGAAATCACTGACAATATACTCATTACAAATATTCAGTTATAAATATGAACACGAATACCAAAATAACATTTAAATTTGATTACGTATCGGTATAAAAATCGGCCTTTGTTTAGAAGTATCACCTCACAGTGCATCAATAACCTACCAAGCAAATTGGCAAATTGCCACATATTAGTAATAATGTAATATATAATCCAAATTTTAATATACATTTTAACTCGTCTTTAAAGTCAAAATTCATATAATTTTGATATATCTAAGATAACAAAACTTTGAATCAGATAATTATGTAAAAATCATGACCATATTAAAGAAAGTTTAATATATTTCAGTTTTATACATAAGAATGAGCTAAACTGACCTTAACAGATCAAAATATATCTATAACTATAATTTTGAATAGATACAGCAGCTTCTTTTTTCATATGTATATCTATATTCATATTTCAAATCGCCCAAGTCTGCACTATTTGGAGATTACAATTCTGAAACTTAATGGAGATGGTAAAATCATGGTCGGTGACAATGAGCACCAAGTTATGTGTAACTTGGAGATTATAATGCTTAGTCAGGGAGACCAGTACATCTTCCTTTCTCTAGTTCACTCACAATGACAATCACACATTGCTAACACAAAAATCCAATTTCAGATCTAGGGACCAACCACTTGAAAAAGGGAAGAACCTACACCAACGAAATTGAAGGATAGAAGACATTTATTTTTTGTCCTTAAATTCCAAAAAAAAAAAAAAAAAGAGAAGGTTTTTCTGTCCTTCCATTTGATTGGTGTAGGCTACATCCTTTTCCCATTCAATGTAGATTGGTTGCTTTGATAAAAATCCCATCCACCACGCGAAAGAACCTGAAACTCTTGTACACCAATCAAACTGAAGAAGAGAAACTTAAATATTCCTTATCCCATTTAATGGGCATATTCGTTAAAATCTCAACCATCGTGAAAAACAAGCCGTACATGCTGGATAGATGCAACCTTGTGAAATACTAATGGCATATCTTTGAGTAAAGACACAACATCCATACAACTAGCATGTAACATGAACTTCAAGTCAACAGAGGATAGGGTTGGCAAAGATGCTCCCTTTTTTTTCTCTCTTTCTAAATTTGAATTTTCAAACAAGCATTCAAGAAAATGCTCAAGCCGATATCAGATAGAACAACATCAAAACTGCCCATCAAAATTACAATTGAGCTATAAATAATGCAAGCCAATCGTGAATGTCGAAAGTTTCCAACCAAGAGAATAGGTGGACATGTCACATGAGTAACTCAAGTATCCATCTAGTACAACTATCTAATGTAGGTACCGTTCAAGGTGGAGAAAAAACTTTGACGGAACAAAAACTTCAAATGATGGGTACCTGAATCCTCAATTTCGGAAGGTGAGATAACGTCATCGATCTTCAGGATCATCTTAACAACTTGAGTTGCAAGTAAGAGTGGTTGCTGCTTCCCAATAAGTCTCGAAGACATTCTGCCCTCGCATGTCATTTGTGCCAACATTATTGCAGTCTTTTCCAAGGCATGGATTATTCTCCTGCACATCAAACCCATATCAGTGTTAATAATTTATATGTGGATAAACACCAAACCAGAGAGGAAGCAAGTAGAGCGAGGGTGTCACTAAATAACCAAATCAGTTGGATACCTTAAGTTGCTGGGGTTTACAGCAGATAGTGTTCCCATGGGCTGCAGACCACTATTCTCAGCAAGTGCCATAGTGACAGAGTCCAAAACAATCAGCGAAAGACCTGATGGCGTACTGTTACCCATATGAAAAAGGCACTAATTAAATTGCAATAGTTAAAACTCAAAGGGTAAAGAACTGAATAGAATGACATCAAAGGTTCCTATACTTGCTCAACTCCTGGATATCTATCAGAAGCAGCCTCCAAAGCAATTGAGCAGGAAATCTCCGCAGAACCACCACCATATACACTTAGAATTATTTCGAATTAGATTCCTAACCACACATAACATGGATGCTTCTGTTTGCCTCCTCAATCATCATCTTGTTACCTGATTCAAGTCAAAGATGATTTCTCCTTTTTTCTTTTAATCTTTTCTGGATAAGAACAGGGTTAAATCCCCACGTCAAACACTATTTTATAGTTGTCAGTGAAGAATGTCTAATGGCATTCATGTCAGATATTAGTGCGAGTCTAATGCGTGGGAGTAAGTCATCATGCTTCTGATATGCTGCTTTGGAGTAAGTAACTATATGCTGCTTCAGTCTGGTCCAAAACTAGCACGACCAAGCAGACAATTTTACTAAACATTGCTCGCAAAACCAATAAAATTAACAAAAACCGAGCAGGCCAGCAAGCAACCAGGCTAGAAAACATAGAAGATGGCAGAAACCAACATATGTGAACAATATTTTCCTTCTTTCTTTCTTCTTTTCTCTATGCAATTAATTTTAAGAGTGTTCTCATCATTTATAAGCAACCAAATTAATATGCTGGATCATGCCTTCTAACCGGCGCTATCATTAATCGGTTTGAAAGATACAGAACAGATTTTTATAATTCAAAATGCACCGTGTGCGTCTACATGAGCACGCGCGTGTATATATTTTTGGCTGTCTCCCTCTCTCTCTGTATTTTGGAATCATGATCGGGACTTACAAAACATATAATCCGTTATTGGAAACTATAATGACTTATACATGTCCCTCGTAAGAGGTAGCTAGTTTGATAGTTTCACCTTCGAATCACTTATAAAACATATCATCCGTTATTTGTATGACTTTAATTATTATTTTTTATTTAGTATCTTTCTTTGTATATAAAAAGCTAAACAAAAATATTATCCAAAACTTGCTAAATATGTGTTTAAATTAATTTTATTATCATTTCAACTTGGTTCAACATTCAATAAAGCCGATGTTGTACGAGTTAAGAAAAGTCAAACTAAAATCACTTTATCACTTATCCAATTAAAATTTAATAAAATCATTTATCACTTATCTAATTAAAGTTTAATTTGTAATCAACTACAAGTCTTATGTAATAAACCAATTTATTTAGAGTTCTAAATTTTTAACTTTTTATTGTAATAAAATTTTATTAAAATATATAATTATGAGAAATTATGTAAAAACACTTACTAAACATAAGTACAAATAATCTAAAATTATTATGTAATAAACCAATTTATGTAGAGTTTTAAATTCTTAACTTTTCATTGTAATAAAATTTTATTAAAATATATACTAAAATATATAATTATGAGAAATCATATAAAAAAAAACTTATTAAACATACATTCAAATAATCTAAAAAATACTTCTAAAAATTTGAAAAAAAAAACTAACTAAATCGACAAGTCAAACATTATTACTATTTATAATAATTCAAAATATACAAATTAGTTTAGCTTTTATAATTAATTTGTATAAATATAAAATTATAAAAAATAAAACTCGTACTTGATATGGATAACAAAACTAGTTAATGATAATTGGATGATGTAAGAAAGTAATTACTTAGGAATACACCGGTATAACTTTTTCTTTTTGATTCATTAAGTGAAAGACCCAACAAATACTTTTTATTAAATTAAAAATTCGAATCTTTTAAATAAAAAATTACTAGTAATCTATAAATATGACGACAATCCTCAAAAGAGTCCGTAGACCTAAACTAAGTAGAGGTTCTCGCTACTTAAACTTTGGTTTGCCAAAATAATAATGAAAAAAAATAAGTGACATTCCTTTTTCTTTTTCTTTTTCGTTTTCATTTTTTGTGTTCGTTACGGAGACACTCCTTTCTAATAACATTGCCACATTGGCAACTTTTGGTATGAAACATATTATGACAATATACCGAAGGCAACATCCGCTAGTGGCATATGTACTCTATCTTTGTTTCGTAAATTAAGAAGAGGAAAATAATAAATAGTGAACCCCATTTATTATTTTTTTTCTTTTTTCGCATTATGTTTATCGCCGGGTGGAGAACCCAGCAATTATACGTGATTCAAGTTGCTAGACTTTCTCTCGAAAAGATACACAATAAATAAATGTCATATATTCAATATTTGCTGATAATGCTTTCAATATACACTCCTTAGAAATACGGACCAAAATCGCGTACTTGTACACACACATTTTTAATTTTTTTGAAGAACATTTGTACATTCTACGACATATATTAGACATAAGAATTTTTTTGTAGGAGATGAAAGATGGAATTCTGGTGTTATTTTTCATGTAAACAATGCATGAACTATATAACATATGAGACTCGTGCAAAAGAGGTTTTCTATATTGATATCTTATTATCTCATCAAATCGACACCTTAAAATCTCAATTTTGATATTTAATTTCCGGCTAATTTCACTGCATGAAACCCACCGAAACAAATTTGTATGTAAAAAACATATAGGGTGGACCCCATAACTTATAACAAAAATTGAATTTCCTAATATTTGTAAAGGGTGCCACGCAAATTTTAATCCGGTTTAGAAGAAGACAGCGGTCACGGCGGCGGCAACACCGCTAGCAACTGCCGAAACTCCCAGGGCGGAGACACCACTGGCGGCAGCGCCAGGTGCTTCTGCAGGGGAACCACCAGCAGCGCCGGCAATGGATGATGCAGCCGAATCACCTCCGCCTGCGGCCACTCCTGCAGCCGGGGCTGTAGCTGCATCTCCGGCGGCGGAAGCCATTCCAATGATGACGGCCAAAAAGACGAGGGCGGAGATGACGACGGCGATTTGGCGAGCCATTAATTCCTTTTTGTTTTGTTAAACTGAGACGATCGATGTAGCTAACAAATGTAGGTAATGGTCTACGTAAATGATAATATTAACGTGATATATTTTGTTGGTAAATTAAAAAAGGAGGAATTGTGTTAATAAATAGGTGTAAAAAGAAATAAGTCAAGAATGAAATGACTTGTTCAGCTTCAAGTTCGGGTATAAAAGTTTGCGCAGTCTAAGGTTGGCCATCAACTTTGTTTAGTAAATCATTGTATTCACTCATTTGGGTCGACCATATATAATTATATATCACACATGTATGCACAAATTATTTAAATTATTATTGTGATAAAAGTAAAATTTTGAGAAAATTTAGGAAAATACATGAAGCTAGTAAAAAAGGTTAAGAAATAAAGGAATTTATTAATTATAACCAATTATTTTATAAAACAACCCAAACTCTCCATATTTGAAATACGAAGCATCAAATAACTACATCAACTCGAGGCAAGAGCTTGGCTCAGTGGAAAAAAGCCTCATATTCCTAGCGAATGCGAGGAACCGAACCCCCTTTTCTTCATAAAAATGTAAGATGTAAAGTCATCAATCTTTATTCCTTCCGGTTGGCATGTACTTCAGCACCTTACTTGGCGAGTATATGAGTAAATGCGTCAATTTTTGAAGAATCATCGCTTATATACTTTTTATTCATAAAAGATTGACAATCGTAAGAAAAATATGATATGTAACATGACAACCAGAGATGTAAAAACTGAGTCATTCAACTATTCAGTTTGACTCGTTTAAATTCTCGAACATAAAAAATGTTAGTCAAGCGCACTAATTTAGATTTTAATTAGGTCAGACTCCATATGAAAAGAAATACTCCTGATATTCATTTTTTTCATTCACAAAACTTAAATTCGAAATTTTACTAAAAGAAAACAAGTTACTTACCATTTGAATCAACGAGTATTAGTCACCCCACCTTACCCAATGTATATACGTAAACCTCTCAATTATCCTATGTCTTGGTTTGAAGCTAAAATCAGTCGCAATCATATTGTTTTTAAAATTTTTTTAAACATAAGAGTTGGAAATATCAAATCATAAACATTTATGTAGTTTTTTTTATGTAACTAAAAATAAAAAATATTTATATGCATAAGTATATGATGAAATATTTATATTCTTACCGATCGACTACAAAAATACGATTTTGTTCAAAATTTATTCACTTATATTGCTGCTATTACTTATAGAAGTTGTGGACACAAATACGTTTTCCATTATTAGATGCAAACGTGTAATAACAATAGTTTTGAGTTGTTGGTTTAAATTACTTTATACAATGTATAAAGAGTATTAGCAATATAAATAATTTTAGAGCAAAATGCCCCTAAAATTGATCTTAGGAAAATTATCTGAGATCATCTTTTATTTTAATATGTTTTAATAATTCTAATATGTTTTAATAGATCTGTCCAGGGGTCTTCAAAATATGTCAAGATCATTATGGTAATTATCTACTATTTCTTTCACTAAACGTCATCTTTTCATTTATATAATAATAACAAGACATTCAGCTCTTCCTCTACTTCATGTGGGTTTAAGATTTGAGGAAATTTCAGATGCTGATGTCTGGCATTCTGATGTTCATGTTTATTCGGTTTTTGACTTGCGTTCTGGTGAACTTTTGGGTTATTTCTACCTCGATATATATATACCAGGTTCATTAATTTGTTGGTTTTAGGCCATCACCTTGTTAAACTATGTGGATGAGCTAGTGTTAGAAGAAACCTGTGTGACTTTCTTGTAGGGAAGGAAAGTATGGGCATACATGTTGTGGCTCTTCGGAATGGTTCATCTCAAAACGATGCAAGACAGGTGCCTTCAACATACTATTTGCAACATTTGCAAGATGCCTAATCTGTTGATCGTGATATTGAATAATTTTTAGACATGAACTTGTAGTCTTTTGTGGTTGAATTTTGAAACTTCAACTGCTGAAACAAACAAGTTAATATTGTAACTCATGGCTTCGTTGAGGTGGAGCGAGATGAATTTGGATCTGCGGATTTCCAGGGTTTGCAAACACAACTGACTCGGAGGAGTGTTTTGACGGGAAGGCGGGAGAGAATGACGTCGTTGGGGAGCTCGCAGGCGTATGTCATGACTCCCCCGTTGTCGGCTTGGTAGTTTTCCGGTGGGGTTTTGCTCCTTTTCCCTTTTTTCTGGTTGGCATTTCGGCACTGTTTTTAGTTTTAAAATGTTAGTGAGAGAGAAGAGGAGGGAGGATGAGGAATTGAAGAGGAGGTTTTCCCACTTTCTCCCTTTCTCTCTCTCTCTCTCTCCGTATCTCGTATATATCTAAAATAAATTCTATTTCAATATTTTAAATTTCTTTATTAGTGGACTTATGGACATTTACACGATTATTATGAAAGTTATATCATATTCATATAAATTTATTTTTGACTTTATGATATATTCCATGTTTCTTATAATTAATTTTCTTTATATTTCTTATAGAACATGTATAATACTTAAATGAATTATTTAGACACAACTGGGTCAAATTTCTAATTTATTTTGAGGAATTTTAGTATACGGTGAGTAATTGAATTATTTTAAAAAGAGATCGAGTGAATATCGTGATGTTCAAAGAACGAGTCTTACTCGTTAATTTTCTAAGCCGAGTCTAAATTAATCCAAAATCGATTGATTTAATTTACAAGATAAATGACATCTTTTTTATTATAAAAATTTAGAGTACGTCAATGAAGAGAGGTAACATATACCAATGTGGTTGTCTAACATGAGAATTTTTGAAATGATATTTTCTTTTGAAAGACATATTCAACTACTACTTATACATGAATCATCTCCGTTCCATGATTCCTGGTGGAACCTCGTTAGGGTGCTCCAAAACAACATTGGTAGTCATTGTACGACGCATTCCTTCCTATTAATCTCTACTGCTCATAACTGGTTATTACTGCCCTTCCTCTTATTGTGATAAATGATGGTATAATTTAATCTCTACCCATGATCAAGATTTATTGATTTCATTAACAATGACAATATGGTAAACTAGGCAGAAAGTACATCAATTTTGTCAAAGATACATCAAAACATTTCGACGCTGTAAGCCTGAGATCAATCTACATCAATATATACTGAAGTCCATCACAATGGACCATAACTAGAGCAACCATCTAAGCATGAAGTCCTACACCCGCAACAAAAAGTAAAAATATAAGTGATACATATATATAATTAATTGGCAACCCCGAGAAATTGGCACTGGACAACACGAGTATCTATCTGAAGAAGCAGTAACCATTAACTAACTAAAGGCAGTTCTGCTGTCAATAAAAGCTTGAATCGAAGGCTCTCTTCCCAGAAAATTAGATAGGATCTCAACAGGATTTGTTGCTCCTCCTGGACCCAATACCTGTCGATCAATAAAATTTAGCCAGTTTGAACATTACGCTTCCTCTTTTATTCCACAAAAGTCCCACTTGACGTGGAGCAAACAATAAAGGTATTAATTTTACTGCCTTATTCCTCCTTAAGGTAGATCAGTGATTTTGAGTTGTGACAAGGACTAGTAATATATTCAGCTGATTTCATTTATTATCATTGATGAAAAAGATTCCGCAGAATATAAGAAGCAACTTCTAGAGCATGTAGATAGCCAAATGATCGAGACTTGGAAGACATCTAAAACTACATGATATAGAACTTTCCATACTAAGTCAAAGAGAAACAAGTGGAAGAACAATTATGTTGTGAAGTAACTCAATTTACCTTTTCCCTGAACTGTATCCCTGCGTACTGGTTAAATAGATTGTCACGAAACTTGGTGGTAAATATATCAGCAGAAAAAACCTAGAAAGGTATTGTATATCAGTGACATCACAGATGAAGGGACAACACCATCCCATACATTGACAATACCAATCATAGAGATTTTTCTAAATTAAACTATAGCTGTATAGCTAAGATAAGAATGCCAACTGTTAACAATTTTGTATTGGTACTTAAAAACAATAGTGTTGCAATAGCATTAGAGATTAATGATTAACAAGTTGTGATGTGGACCTCACTCCAAATGCGACTGTAGCAAGTAGCTTCATAGCCGACAGCACTACGTGGAAAACATGATGCTGGGTTGGTTCCTTCTAGCATTGGCAAACCTAACATCACCTGGGAAAGCAAAAGTATAATATAAATAAAAATTTAACAATTCCTTAACATTTATGATGTAATATAGCAGCAAGTAATACCTTTGGATGAAGATGCTTGAACAATCCAACAATGTCAACATTTTCATTGGAATGTATGATCTGATCAAAGAGACCTGAAACACTTGTTTCGTAAGTTTTACTTTTGGTGGAAAAAGGACTGTTCTGTATCAATATATCAAAAAATGATTAAGGATAATGGAATCTAGTTTTGCCTATATATCTATACCGACATAGTGATATAGGAGCCACTAGTATAATGCATAATTGTTGATTTTTCTGTTAGCTTTGACACTTAAAGTTGTCAGCCTCCAATCGAAATAAAGACACTACAAATTTACATTATTGTGTTTCCTTCCCAGTCCGTTTTTCTGTTTCTTTCCTATTAAATTTTTTCCAAGATTTTTTTCTTTTGGTTCCTAAACTATATTTAAAGAAGTACTTGATTATAGAAGTATATAATTGGAGATGTTTAACAAGGACGACGCTTGATAGGGGTCAAGAAGTGAAACCTAACAAGCCATAGACAGCCAAGAAGCTAAAGATCTCTTAACCTCCTTCAAAGTGTTTGGATGCCTATGTACTTCTATGCCAGTCAAAAGTATTGTGAGCTCTACTCTTTATGGATAGACAGAGAAGTTCTAAATCTAATATTTACTATTCAAACCTGCCCAAGTCTCACAACCATCGAGATGAATAAGTTATAATGTACAATATTACTGTTTACAGCAAAGGATAATCTTTAGACTTTAATACGTTTATACTATAAAGAAACGAAACGAACTCAAACGTTGGTTTCACTATTAAGAGAACTATTGAATAAAAATCTCACGTAGAAATAGAACTTACAATAAAGAATCTCTTGCTTCAGTTTAAGTGCTGAGAAGGAAAAACGCCATCTCTTAAGTGAATTACATAACTCATCTTTGATGGGCTTCGTTATATCCTACACAACATAGACATGACTTGTATATTACACCATATAGGCCCATCAACTGAAATGTGCTGGATATAAACAGCAGGTAGAATATTAATGGCAAGATGAAACACAGGCATGGTGATTGTGAGTGTCTGTGTGAGAGAGAGCACAGGTTTACATCAATAGGCTTACCATCTGCTTACAACTGGAATGGTCTTTCTTCATAGAATTATTTTGCAATACCTTACTCAATTTTAACCGATTATTGGGGAAAGGAACAATAAGCATGAAAAGTAGTACCTGATGATATCCAGATATCATCTTCAAAGATATGTTATCAAAACACCTACCAAAAAGCAATAATAAAGTACAAACATGAGTTCTTGCTCTGTAAAACAAGTAAAGTTACGAATCAAGGGAATTATTTCTAAAGATCGACCTTAACTAAAAAACCTACCAGTTTTCCAAGACCTGGGCTGGAATTTCCACAAAGTCAGGATCAAGGCGCAGCCCAGAAAATCTAGCAAATGATGCCCGATTGCATATATGATGGACCTAAAAGCTCATCAGAAACCATATTACGTTACTCACCACAAGAACTAAAACCATACTTCACCCTTCATAACACAAAAGAGACAGCTCATAGCATCCCTAGCATGGAGCTTCCTCTTTTTTGGCCAATCAATGTCTTGAAGACTCCTATCATTTTAAAAACCTAAAAAGCTCTATCCTTTTCTTAAGGTTACTTTTAAATCCCAGCCAAGAGGGGTCAACACAAGGTCTAGATCACAAAACAAGTTAGATTCTTTATGGCAATTTACGAGCTGAAAAAAATTGCATCCTTTAGCGACCATTCTTGAGGTAAAGGACACATACCACATGACCAAACTCATGGAAAAGAGTAACAACTTCAGAGAATCGTAATAGTGCAGGACGACCACCAATTTCCTTTTGGAACTGAGAAATTAGTAATGCAACAGGAACCTGTATATACAGTATTCATGTCAAACTAGCAATTATTAAATTATAAAGGGCAAAGAAATATACTAATCGTATAACTTGGTTGAACAGAATACTAGGATAGGATATCAACGAAGCCATGAGGTACAATATTAACTTGTTTGTTTCAGCAGTTGAAGTTCAAAAATTCAACCACAAAAGACTATAAGTTTATGTTTAAAATTTATTCAATATCACGATCACAGATTAGGCATCTTGCAAATGTTGCAAATAATATGTTTGAAGTCACCTGTCTTGCACCGTTTTGAGATGAACCATTCTGAAGAGCCACAACACATGTATGCCCATACTTTCCTTCCCTACAAGAAAGTTACACAGGTTTCATCTAACACTAGCTCATCCACATAGTGTAACTAGGTGATGGCCTAAAACCAACAAATTAATGAACCTGGTATATATATCGAGGTAGAAATAACCCAAAAGTTCACCAGAACGCAAGTCAAAAACCGAATAAACATGAACATCAGAATACCAGACATCAGCATCTGAAATTTCCTCAAATCTTAAACCTACATGAAGTAGAGGAAGAGCTTAATGTCTTGTTATTATATAAATGAAAAGATGATGTTTAGTGAAAGAAATAATAGATAATTACCATAATGATCTTGACATATTTTGAAGACCCCTGACAGAACTAAATCGACAGGAAAGTACTGCTTAACAACTCCAAAGTCCAGATCAAACTGTTTTTCTTCTACCCTCTTCACATAGTATTGCAGATCCTCAATTCCAAAGGGACTCTCTCCTTCCTCCTCCATCTGAACCACCAGGACATGTAATTATCAAGGTGCAATATTACCAAAAGAAAAATGAAAAGACAGCGTACAATTTAGATATTTCATCAGGATTAGAATATGAAGTCAGATGAAGATCACAGTGCCAGATACAAAAACTAACCTTCAAGTCTTTCAAAAGTGCAAGTTCTTTAGAGGCTGAGTCAGTCAAACTGGCTGAAATGTCCTCTAAGAACTCAAACACCTGAAAATAACACCAACACGGTCGTCATGAATATTCCAAGTTCCCATGGCACTCAGGGTCAGAAACCAAACCATCATGAAACACTAGAGCACATATAGATAGCAACATCAACAAAATTAACGCCTGCCTTTATCACAAGCTAGTAATTCAAGCCCACATCGCACTATGTGACGTGGATTATCTACAACAGGGCGTTAAATCATAAGTCAAAAGGAAATGTCACACCTTCAACGACGACTTTGCCATTCTGCAATCAAGAGCATAGTCAGCATAGTTGGAATAGCCAAGCAATCTTGCATACCTATGCCGCAACTGAACCTGAGCCATTTGAAATATTTACTAATGCCTACATATTCCAACCTTCTATGTAAAAACTAAGAAGAAAATTATACAAAAAGGACATCGCGCATACAAATCCTGATTTTGCAATATAACGGAAAAGAATTTGAGATTTGCAATACAAACAACAGAAGCACAAAGATGAGCAAACAACATAAATGATTTAGTTTCACATACATATAAAACACTTTCTACGCTTTTAAACCAGTTGTCCCATCATAACATCTTAAGGAATTACTACAGATTTCAAACCAAAACATTCAACTTTTTCCAACATTTTTTCATTCACTTCATTTTTTCTTTTGTTTGCTAGTTTATTTTATAAAATATTAGTAAAAGGAAATGGTATGACAGCATGACTCCCTTAACGAACTTTTACAACCTATGATATCAATAGAGAAACTCATCATTAAAACATGGAGTTTAATACCATCGTAGTCAGTAGATGACGATTTTATTAAGTGAATTAATTCAAATAGAATAATGGATCAAGTGTATTTATGAAATGTTCCTATGTTCTGCAGTTTTTCTAGCAGAAAACTATTATTGAATGCGTTTTACGAATTTTTATTAATCAACAGCGAAGCAATCTTCCGCAGCAACTTGAAAACCAAGTCCGCTAATTTCATCCTGACATTTTTTGCCATGTAAAAATTTCATATATTATGGAAGTAGTAACTAGCTACCAAGTAAAGACGGTAAACATACTATGTTCATTAAAACCGGGATAGTTTTATCTTCTACAACAATGGAAAAGGTTTGAGATAATAGAAAATTGGTATTCTTAATATGAATCATTATGTTCTATTACATTGTAGGTACAATATATTTTTAGGCCAGAAGTAAATAACTGCTGATTTAAAAAGATTATTATGCATGCATATATCAGCATTAATAAATGTATCATCATGACAGGGATTCCAAAAAAATAATGTCTCCTATTTTACATTACCATTTTTTCCAGCACAGAAAGATTCACTTCAGATCGCCTCCCATATGCCACAGCCACAAGTTTCCTCGTTGCTCCTACCTACAAAAGTTTAAAACAGAACTTGTAAAGCTGCCTATGGTATTGTTTTTTTTGGCACATATAATATACCAACTAGAATATTTCAAAAAATAGAGCAAAAGGATTTAGTAAAACGACAATAACTAATAAAAACAAGGTTCGGTTTCACTTGGCTATATTACAGTTAAAAGGCTGTCTGTTCAGTATATGTTTACAGGAAAGAACCCCAATTGCTCATGCTATTTGTAAATTGAGACTCCCAAATTTCAAGTACAATTCTCCAGTATCAATACTTCTAGAGCCAAGATTTTGATTGGCTTGGAATTGGATATGTGAAATTCATTTTAATCGAACTTCCATGTATGTATGCCCCTAAAAAATAGCACTCAAGCGCAAAAAATGAACAAGCAGCACTCTCCCAGAAGTGCTACAAGTGCATAACAAGTTTATACCTGTTTACAGCATCCGTGCCTGCATTTTGAATATATGAAAATGTAATGCACTTTCTTTTGTTTTTATTACCAATTTCTTCAAATTATTTCATATATAGTGATAAATAGTTGCAAAGAATATGCAACTGTGGTTGGGGAGATCTAAAACTTTCTAATCTTCCCTACAACAAAAGGCCAACTTTATAATAATATTACTTGTCAACTGGGATAATAAGTAAACAATAAATAACAGCAAGCTAAGCAGGTGAATAATCTGGTGAGATAATAACATACCTTGCAGAACTCTAGAACTGGTGAAATATGATGACTTTTAAGTATGATCTTGAATTTTCCATTTTCTGCTTTGTCTAAGCTCTGTATAGAAACACAACTAAATTAATACCCGCAAAGCATACCAGTATAATAATACCCCAGCTGCACAGAGTCCACAACTTGGAACAGAAATCATAATAAAATCAGCTTTCAACTTGTGTAACTGGTCCTCATCTATGGCGTGGATTAGAAGAAACCCCAAGAGACAAGAAAAATGATGCATGATGCAACAAAGAGTCGCTAGCAGCATTCAGCAATATCAACTTAGAAATCAAAGGAGAAGGGCTGAAGGTTTTTAATTCAAGCAGGATGAAAGAATATTACAATTTTATTAAGTATGACAACGACAATAAAGATAATCGTGACCTTCAAAAATTCCGAAGGTAACCCAACTAGCTCCATCTCATTGAAGAGAAGAAATGAAGAATCACCATTCACATTTTGGATATACTGACTACTTAAGTCATCTATAAGAGCCTTCAGCCGCTGCAGTTCTTCTCTCTTAGGTAATGTGAGGTTCAATCCATTCCTTTCAAAGTCTCTAACCTGTCACTGAATATTAGACAATAAATACTTGCACCTGAAATTCAATATAGACATCTAATTCTAATTGCCTCTTAAAAGTTCAAACTGTACATGGAAACCATAAAAAATAAAAAATGAAAGAAAGGTAGAACCTCGCCTAAAGACAAACGGTTGGACAGACAAACAGAGAACATAGATGATAGTGAAGTATTTTTAATAATTAGAGATGGTGACTTAAGTGTCATCAGCCTTCAAATATAATTATCATGCGAACTTGATTCCAGAAACTCATCAAACAGCAAAATGGAAGCAATGCCAACTCGATACCAAGAATTGTGTATATAGTTTAGCTTCTGGGTTCATCCTTTCTCCCCTTGCTGCAAATCCCTTGATGACACGGTACACATCCTCCCGTTTACTGTACAGCTTGCAGGAGATGAAACATATTAAGTGCTCAGTAAGGTAAAAAAACATCTTCTCAAAAACAATGAAACATATGGAAGACTCTCTGAACTATACAATCTTTTTAGCCCTAAAATGAAGCACCATTCAGTTGCTTATTTTGCTCAACAGTACAAAGCAATTATAAATTGAATATAAATTTTATAAGAGTAGGTGAAACCTGCAATTGGAAACATGAGCATCTATTCTCTGCTCAGCTTCTGCACTTGCTTTGCTCACATCTTCAGCAGTGGACACCAACTTTGGAAAAATGCAAGATTGGAGCAGTGGGAATTGCTGTGCTTCTAAATCTGCCAAAGGTAATATCACATTTTCATAACTAACCTGCAAAACTAAAAATACTAATATTAGACGCAGCACGTTAACAGAGAAATTTAGCACTCCTCCATCAACAAATCATTAGTTAGAAGCTTGAAGCCCATCAACAAACTGCTTGTAACTGTTGATTTATATAGGGTAAACACTAAAAGGTTCTGGAAGCAGGTAGTGTTGCAACATGGGAAACAGTCACAGCTAGAAAGCTCAGTGAAAGCAAAAAGTAGGAGACGTATAAGGACAAAAGAAAATGCAAAATACATCAGACAAATGATTTGCATAACGTTTGATGATTTTCTCTGATTGTCTGGTGGGTCTCATGTGAGAAGTATTGTCCACTTCCACTCACTGGCTCACGCACTAGTATTCTAGGCCTTCATGAACTTGCGCTTAGACTTACTGGTGAGAAAGTTCATATGTGGAACTCTCAAGTTGATTTTAGTATTTTGCAAGGTGATAACTCATCTCCCTCTATAGTTTCAACAAGCACACTCAGACAACTCAAACTGTATTCTATCAGCTTCAGCTCCAATGTAAGCTAATAATTGTAAATAAATATGCCTTTTAATACCTTATCAAGAGGAACGGAAGCAACAGCATCATGAACCTCTTTGGATTTAGCAATTATTTGGTCAGCTAATCTAAGAATTTCTGACGCAGAGAGATTAATCCGAACACCGGAGCCCTTGAGATCTAAAAAGTTCCAATTCACCCAAAAAAAAAAAATTCAAAATCCAAATCATTCATTTAACTACAAAACACCTACTATTCAGCTCAGATGCAATTTAATCAACCACTATTGCAATGAATAAGCCAAGCTACCGACATATTATGAAATCAAAAATACATGAGCAGATACATATAGAGAGAGTTGATTGATGAAGACCTTTCTTATTGAGATTTTTCTTCTTCGAATTGACTGCAGAAATAGCGAAGTTGACGGCGATGGCGAGCAGAGCAGCAGCTCCGGTGAGAGCTAAGATGTTTTGCGGTTTCCTGTGCTTCGCCATTTGTATTCTCTTTCTTCTGTTTCGTCTTCTTCTTCGGGAGGCAAAAAAACGTCCTTGAATTTCACGCCAAATGAGAGGGAAATTTTGCGTGTAGAGGATGGCGGAAACACAATTGACCTTCTTTTAACGTCAGCCGGACGAAGTACTCTACTCTACGCTAGGTGTGATTAAATTTAATATTTTTTTAAAAAATGGATACAGAATTACAGACTATAGATATAGGTATAGGCATATTTGTTTGGGCCTGTAGAGTTTTGGGCCTTGGATTATTGGATTGGACATTTGGACTAAGACAAGAAAGAATATGTCAAGGGTTTGCTTGGGTTGGTGCATCCAAAGAGAAACGTCCAAACCACTTCTTCTTTATTTATTTTTTAATTTTTTTGGGTGTGTGGCTACAACTTGTTGCATTTTCAGTTATTTTGAAGTTAAATTATGAAGTTTCCAAGTTCGAAAATATATTAGTTTATATGTGCATTACTTATTCTAAAACATATTCCCTTCGTCACAAAAAGGATAACTCAACTAGTTTTTTGTATGTATTTTTTGTATAATTTAGTATATATTAAATACGTTAATAAATTTAATAAAAATATAATAGATGAAAATTAAAATTATAAAAAAAAATTAAAAATTATTTGAAATACTTAACATGTACTAAATTTTACATAAAATTGCATGTCGATACGATAACTCTGTCATCCTTTTTGAGACAAAGATAATATATAAGAACACACAATATACAAATAATTTTTAGCTGGTCAAATCCTTAGATTTCAACAGTTATCCTACTTGTTTGATTAATCAAAGCTGATTGTGAACATTGTAAAATAAAAGAAGAAAATAATGATTTACTTTTATTAATATTAATTAACTTTCCATGTTTGTTAATTTCGTATGGCATCTATTCAAAGCTTGAAGTTCATAACAAAGGAAATAAACATAGAAGAAGAATATTAATTCCATGTGTATACTACTCCTTCATAGGATTAACATTGCAGACATATATCATAGAGAAATGAAAAGGCAATAAAAATTATAATCCTTTATATTATCATAAGCTGGGAAATGAAATGTGATGTCAATTCAACTTATACATGCAAGCTTAAAATTTGAAATTATTGAAGACAAATTTGAAACTACTGAAGACAAAATTTTGTATAACCACAAGATTATAACTTAGACAACATAGTTGCACATCACCCACAGATTTCAACATGTCCAGCAACCTCCCTACACAACAACTTAGCTTCACCAGCCAACTTTTTGCTCCTCAAAATCACAAATCTTGTCATTTTGTGTTTAGGGGTTGGTCTGTATGATCTTGCTTCATTCTCCCTCCCCAGGTGTAGATCTTCTCTAGCAGGAACAACATTTTCCCACCAGAACTCTCGCAAAACTCCATGTATCAACTGCCAATAGTCACGGTCTCTATTGACTCTAAATATTGTGCTTCCATTTAAAGTCCAACAATACAAATCTACCCAATCTCTATCCATTATCTCCATTTGGCCCTGTACTTGAGGCATGTAATAGAATGGCATTGTCGACCAGGGCGAACCAAACTCAGGCTTCCCATTGTTAAATGGGCATTTTACTTCAAGAATCCCACCCCCGGAAAAGCATCCAAGAAGACCATCGGGAGAGGCACCAAGCCAATTATATTGTTGCTTGGAATGGATTGCAAATCCTAATGAGCTTACTTCACGGCCAGTGATGTTTTTGTACTGCTCAATCGCCTTTGCTTCGTTAAGAAGACCCCATTTCATAGCACTGGAGACATCCAGTGATCGAGTATCCAAAGCAAAAACTTTCTCGTGCCAGAGTTCATATCTATGATTGCTTTTCAACATTCCTAGAGCCCTGCTGAAGGTACTAGTAGTCAGCTTGTCTTTTCTAAGTGCAAACCAATCATCAGAGAGTTGTGGAGCATCTGATGGGCTGAGGCAGGCATTCAGCACTAACGATGAAGGACGATTAAAAAAATGGGATTCTGAAGAAATCTTTGGTGATACCAAAGTTGAAAAGTTTCTGAAAAGCTGTCTCTGAACCTTTCTTCTTCTAGGCAGCAAAATTGCAGCTTTATGATGAATACTGCAGAATGCAGAAATACTGGCATTGGGCATTGCCGCCGTCCGATTGTGAATGTGGTTGGATGGAGGTTCCTACAATATATACACATGATCAATTAAACACAGCATGGGCAGAAGAAACCTTAGGAACAAAAAGGAATACAGGAACACAACAAGCAGCTTATCAATGAAAGAGGAGTGTCACCATCCTAATGTTTGAACTTACAATCACATGAAATTTCTCTTCAAGCAAGAAATGATAAAGCTCAAAACTTTAAAATAAATTCTGTCTTACCATGAAATCTTAAACATAAAAGGCTAAATATCTCCCTGCAATGAGAGGAAAATAAAGAAATATAATACATTTCCTGAACATTACAAATGAACACAAAGCATGGCATTTCATACAAAAGAAGCTTGTCCATTTCAACATATGGTGCAACAATACCCGTATCAGCCAAATAGCCAATTTTAAAAAGATAAAAATAACTTCAAAAAATTATTCAAAACTTCATATTTGGAGATTCAGGAAACAACATAACAGAACAGGAAATAAGAAAATACGTATTTTTTTTCCCTTCCAAATTAAGATAATGAGATTCATCATGAGTACAAGGTGTTTGTAAATATACCTGAAAGAAGGTGACGCCAGAGTTGCAGGATCTCGAGAGAGAAAACTATATAGCTTCTAAATAGTATAACAGGGTCAGCAAAATCTTGCAGTAACTTTTAACTATTGAGTTCCATTGTACAAGTTAAATTGCAATATATCATATAATATCCCATATGTGAAGAACTAGAAATTGTCTACATGTACTACCCACATGCATCTATGTAACTGCACGGACTTTATATATAGCAACCTACACACATGTACTACCTCTCCCACTTAGCTACCTAATGGTAGGTAAATATTTTTATGTTGAATTTAATACGTGTTGAATATTTAAAATAAATTTAATTTTTTTATAGTATTAATTCTCATCTCTCATACTTTTATTTTATTATTTTTATTAATTAAAATAAAATATTTAATATATATTAAATTATATTTAAAATTAAATATAAAAAATGAATTAAAATCACTTAATTTGAGGCAAAAAGAGTATGCGTTGGAGCCAGCATCAGCAACAGAAAATGTTTTACTTCTTTATATTCACTTGTCTTGCTTATGTGGTCCCCAAAGGATGTAGCGGGACTTAAAAATAGTTGATCAAACCGGAAGATTTGAGATTCTGCCTCTAAACTAAACGTCGTCGTACTAGATATAATATATTAAGTGACTTGAAAATTTCACAAACTCACAACTATTCGCGCAGATTAAACATTTTTTTTATACTAAAATTAAACATTATTTAAATGTTTATTTATGTTCATTGTTGAGGAACTCTCACCCCTTTTCAGTAATTTTAAGTAAGCCCGCCTGGAGAATAAACGAAACCAAAATGGCAAATGTATTCTAGGGTGATAAAGAGTTCTTTCTCCAGCTTCAAAATTGATATTTTTAAGGAATTCCCTGGTAAAGATTTAAGCTTTTTGCTCTGAAATTGTTGTGCCACTTGCCTATTGGGGTTATTTTATTTCTTCTGCCCTTCTTCTTCTATCTTGCTTTCTTTTTCTTTTTGTTTTTGTTTTGTGATTGCTCCATTCTTTTAGGACTGAATGTCATTACTTCCCCTCTTTATATTGCAATGTTTGACTATCTTTTTTTTTTTTTTTTTTTTTTCTAATTTGGGTTTTCTTTTACATTTACATTCTTACTCTAAAATTGGTTCTTTGAAGTTGATGATGTATTTGATTATTTCGTACCAGTTCACCTCATAAATGGGTTCTTTGATGTTGCTGATTGATTTCATTATTGGTTTGTATTATATCGCGCTCTTTCATTTAAGTTCAATGTGACTAAATTTTATAGTGTTAAGCTGTTAAATGTCTGTGTTTTGTTTGGATGTAGTTAGATGTATTTGTTAGAATTCTGAGTTTTTAGGTCACTATTTGGTTAATTAATGTGCAGCTACTCTTTAGCGTATAAGATATTGGTTAGGTTTATATGGACTTTTTTGTGCAACATCAAAAGCTGTGATTTTTTTCTTGTGAGGTCGTAATATTCGTAGTGAGGAACTATTGATGTTAGCAAGTCTTAATAAATTATGCTCATATTATGCATTAAAAATTCTCAAATGGTGAAGGGATAGGATATGGACTTCATTTGCAATGAATTCTTATATTCTGGTGGGATGTATCAAACTTAGAGACACGAGCTTTGCTTTCGAAAACCTATATTTGTGTCGCTTCATTTGCTGATTCTGTGAATGCTTTGATTTACTTCTTTTGTTTTTAGATTTCAACTTGCTAGTGCTGCAAAGACATGTGCTTTCCATTTGATCTGGCTTTTTTTGTTGCTATTCTTATTTTATCTTCGGTTAGAACTTGATTTTTCTTGTGAAAATACTTAGCAGCCTAAGTAAATATTGTGTATTGACATCCACAACTTGCTACTTTTATGAATACAGGACTTGGTTTTATTTTCACAGGTACACATAAACTAGACAGGCCAAATAGCCAAAGGTATGCTATTGGATTTGTAAGTTTCATGTGTCACATTGTAATCACTTGCTACGTCTATTGTCTTGTAACTCATGGTAGATATATTTTCTGTGACACCGTGCTAAGATTCTTTAATTTTCTGAAAGAACACATGGTGGGTAGTAAGAATCTGGGCTGCTTATGTTTCTATCGGTTAACCAATCAAAAACATTGTATCTTACGCACCATTAAACTCTTATATACTCCATAGCTCAGTTGGTTATAAGTGTTATCTAAGAGCAACTATCAAGTTATGCATGAACATGATAATGGTAAACTAAATTGAGGTGAACTATGAGTCCTTGGATAGGCATAAAAATGGGCCAACTCCAAACCAGTCCATAACAAAAACATGTGATCATCGCCATTATCAGTATATTGATTGGTTGGAGACAATGATTATGATAATACAGTTACTCATCCTTCTAACCTTTTCCTACTATCTTCTTCAGCTAGGATGGTTTATCCATCCTCCATTCCTACAGATCTACCAGGTATTCGTTTGTCCTCTTCTTTCAAAAGCTTCTATTACAAGAAGCAAGAAATAATTTTTTATATCTCTGCCATCGTTTAGTTTCTTAGTTGTCCTTTGCCATTTTAGGACTCCTACCTGCCAATATGTAAAGATCTACTGATATTTCGTTATAAATAATAAGCTCATCAAACATGAGCGCTATCATCTCTGTTGTTTCTTATTAAGCTGTAGCAGTGACGAAAATGAAAGAAAAATTTTCCCTACATTGGCAGTTAGGTTTGAGTTTCGGGATGGCTGAAATGGATAAATTAAAATTGCTAGGTAAAAATCGCAGGAAGCATGAAGGAAAGAGTAGCTCTTGAATTTTCTGACACTAAAGGATTTACAGGCAAGTTTGCACCTTTCAGGTTGTCCTTCATTATATATATATAACATGAGATTAGAATTTTCATGTCTGATTATTAGTTAATATAACTTTAGAAAGTACAAGCAGATGTTATTTAGTTAAATGGTTTCTGTTCAGTTCTGTATGTTTTCTAGGAAGATCCAGTTTCACCTTTCCTTGTATTCTTCTCAATTTTATCACATAACCATGTATCATTTGGATCTAGTAAGTCATCTGATTGTGTTCTGCTTTTTGGGTAGCCACAATAGATTTTGGGAACCATGTCAACAGATGGATCCGTGGCGCAATGGTAGCGCGTCTGACTCCAGATCAGAAGGTTGCGTGTTCGATTCACGTCGGGTTCATTTTCTTTTTAAAATCTACCTATTGCTTCTTTCTTGTTCACACAAGCAATTTATTTCAACAAACTTTAATTATAAGAGAACATCCATTATGAAAATTGTTTTTGCTGCTGAGTGTTGATTGTCATAATAATAGTAAAACTTTGTTACTAATCCGGTACAAACACAACAAGGTGAAACTTAAAAGAATCATACACAAAACATAGTAGAGCATTTTCAATTCAATAAGATCATTCAAAATGCATGATTCATCAAATCTTTCCGTTCATCATCAAATTATAAAATGTGAATCAATGATTCACACATGTACTGCTCATCACAAGAAACAGAAGGCAGAGGAACCAAAAGACAGCAGCTTTACTGTTCATCCCATTCATCATTCTTGTATGACACCAAGGTATCAACTTTGTGTATCTGCACACAACCAACAAAACATCAACCACTAAATACTTCATCTAATAACTAATTTTCATTGACAAATGAAAAGTAACATAAACTTGTGTGATTATTACCTTTGTATCAAAAGAATGCAGTTTCACCATTTGTGGATTTGCAATCAGTTTAGGATCACTCTCAATCCAAGTGAATGGAACTGCAACATCTTTATCGGTGTACGCCAGGACATCAAATATACCTGTCGCGATAAACACATAACATAGCTCAATAAAACTCGCGCAAAAGATCTGTACATCGTCATGTTCAAGCACGCCCAAATTGATTCCACATGTTTCTGAATATTGTACATACAACACCTTAAAGCAAGTATATTCAATCAGGGGGGGAGGGTGTTCTCCGAACAATGTATCACTATATGAATAGAGTTTGAAACTTACAAGGTTCGTCTAGGCAAGGCAAGTAAGTAACACTGGATATTATCTGCCTCATAATTGCTTGAATTTCTCTCATAATTTCTTTATCACTCTTCTCCCTCGAAACGCTGAATTTCAATATAATGTACAATACCATCAAAAATCCAGAGATAAATTTAACAACTTTAAAGAAGATAGCAGATCAAAGAAGAAGTACAGAAATGCAAATTATTACCCCTTTTCGACAACCTCGCCATCGGTTTCAATACTGAAATTCCACCTCTCTAAAACCTCACCCGTGGCTTTACTCATTATTACGAGAACTATCCTTTGCAACTTCCCAGATTCCAGCCATTCTTAAGAGAATTAAGAATGCACATTCAAATCACACACCAACATTCATGTATATAAACAAATAAGAAAAAAAATCAAAAAAATGAAGGAAAAAGGTTAAAAGTTACCAGAAAGCTGAACATTTAGGTTTGAAATGAAACTCTTGACACCCTCATCTTGACTAAGTAACAAGGGAAGCCCATACTTCTTCACCTTCTCAAAACTTTCTTCAGGATAAACTCCACGATTGTACAAAATACTAAAAATTTTCAAATCACAAATATAATTTCAGAAGCAATGGATATATATAATAACAATGTAATTCAGTTCTGATCATTCAGAGGGTTTTACCTATTTGCAGCATAACCTGAAAAGGGGTTCCCAAACATACAGAGAATTAATCAAGATTCTTGAAACCCCAGAAAACCCAACAAAAATTATTGAAGATTAAACATAAAAAGGGGCTATTATAAGCAAAAACTTAAGACGATGACATACCGAAAAATTCACTGACGATGGCGGCAGATCCACGGAGAGTAATGATGTCTTTGGTGGCAGTTTTCGAAGCCATAATATGTGCACTGTGGTTCAAAGCTATGAAGTCCGATGAACAGTGTAGAATCTGTGGATTAAAAAAGATTACTGGGTTTCGTTCTTTCTAATTATTATTGAAGGAAATGGAGAGAAACGATGATTGAATATGAAGAATTTAGGTTTTATGAATGAAAAGCAGAGCAACGGCTAGTGGCTTGTTTGGTTAGTGCTTTTGGGGCTCCTCGAGTTCAACTAACGGTCGAATATTTTTCAAAATTGCGATTTTTTCTTAAATTTTGTGTTAAAAAAAGGAAAATATCTGTTATCTAATCCCTTGATCTCTGTTCATAGTTATCAGAACCATATCGGACATCGATTTGATCGAGACGCTGATTCAATAGTTTAGTGATTTAACTATTTGAATCAGTGGTTGAACTGTTTGAGTCGGATTTTTATTATTATATATATAAAAATAATTTTATATACTTAAAAATATAGTTTAATATACTAAAATTAAAGTTATAGTACTTTATAGATAATAACTTTAATTTTTTATATAACAATTTTAATTTTGTAGATAGTAGATAGAAATTCAAATTGAATTGTGCACGTAAAAATTTTGAGTCATTAAATTGTAATTATTTTAGGCCAGTAACCGGCAGTTATATGCTCCAAATCAAAATCCAAATTGAGGTTGGCCATATAATTTTTAGGGGGTATATTTAGTAGGCCAACTTTTTACTTCAAATATCATTTTGCGAACAAAAAGTCCGTGGAGATCGGAGCAATGTTCTGACTTGGATTGGATAAACTCCTTTCGTCTAACATTTTTTTTTTCTGTTTTTCTTCAATAAAAAAAAAACAAGAGTATTTTTGTGAAACAAATTATATACATCTGGAAAAATTAAACCAGACACTGTCAAAGGTAAAGCACTAGGATCACACTCTTTTCATAACAGAAAATTTTCGAAGGCCTTGGGGGGATGTCAATGAAATTAACGACGACAAAAAAAAATGAAAGCAATAAGAATAAGAAAAATTGAAGGCTGATTTGATGGAGGTGGAGGTGGTCCTTTTTGTCCCACGAAATGGAATATCTTGTAGTATTATTTGCTCATGTATGAAAATTTGTCATCTTATTTATTTTGGCTAAATTAAATTTGAGGTATTTATTTAGTGAATCAACTTCAAGTTGTGAATATATATGTCGACATTATGGTAGTATTGTTACTCACATAATTTCCTCATTCATATATCGACATAATCGTCCATATATGCATCTGTCAAAATTGATACTCATTTTAGGTTGGGACCTGAATTAATTAGTCATGTGGATGGAGATTTAAGTTATATATAGATCGATGTACCTACTTCATTTTAAAATTAAAAATATATTGCGGAATTTTATGTTATAATATATGCTAGCATATAGGTGATTTAATTTCGGATTGAGAATCGAAGGAATTTTCTTTCAACTTAAACTTTTTGCAATAAAAAATAAAATAAAATAATTATAGATTATTATATTGCTTATATCAGTAATATTCTTTGTTTATTGATTTCAAAAATATATTTGAATAGGGCATTGAGCTCGATCAAGGCCGCTCTGAAGTCATTTATAATATTAAATTAAAATTTTACTACGTATATAATAAGATCATACGGCCATCAAATAGCATATTAATTGATAATTTGACGTTATGATTATTCTGTATTATTTTGTTGAAAGTGGGCTATTTTAATTTGAGTGGGAATTTCCTAGCTAAGTACATATGCCCCCCGTTCACGTATACACAGTCTTGGGTTAATTATGAGATTTCTTTTTTATATAATTCCTTAAATACCCCAAAAATAAATCCAGACAATTCTATATGTACATATAAACAAACACAACGCGCACACATTTTATCAATGTACTCTTTTCGTCCGTTTTTATTTGGTGTGGTTTTGATAGTTAAATTGTCCGTTATTTAAATGTAAATAAGTATCGGAAAAAGAAACAAAAATGTGTTTAACCCAAGAGATCAACATATTTTAAAATTACAAATAGAAAATATGTTTGTGGATCCAAAAGAGAGAGGAGAAGAAGAAAGAGATAATTACATTAAAAAATATAATAAACATGATAAGAATGTAAATATATTGTAGGAAAAATTAGGAGGTAATAAACTTCCGATTTTTGTTGTTGCACATGTTCCCTAAATTCTTGCATCAAATTTTGTTCTCATTACTAAGCGATTATTTTATAGGCTCAATTACAAAGTGTTAGTTTTTTATACAGAACTTCATTAATTATAGTCACTATATAAAATTTCACATAATTATATTAAAATTCAACAATTTACTATATCTTTGTTTAATTTCTCAACATTTCTCATATGGCTATAAAGCTATTCATATCTCCAATTATTTGAAATTACAAGGCTTAAAAGAGAGTTGGGGGGTGGGGGGGTGGGGGGATGGTGTGGAAAGATAAAGGATTATGGAGCCTCTGAAGAAATACGTACATGTAGGTCCGTCCATTAACTTTGTTAGCGTGTTTGGATTTGTCAGCTTCCAAAAACAAATACTTTGTGCTGCAAAAACAGAGGCGTCTCAGAATTTCCTGGAAGCCGAATTAAGGAACGTGGTCCTCCTTCTTGATTCTATTTGTAATAAAGTCATAATTCCTCTTATTCCTTAGAAAAGTAGTTGCCAATTCATTTCATTAATTTGTATTTTTTTTGAATTCCCTTGAGATATTAGACTACGTATGCAGAATATTTTTTTATTGAAAATAACATAAAATGACGATTTATAAAGTTAATTTATTGAATTATATTAAAAGACTTGGAGCAACAGGAAATAAAAAAAAACACTTGCTCTGTTCCAAAATTAGATATGTATTTCAATTCAGACAAAATATATTTACAAAATTTTATAATTCAAAATTGAAGTAAAATCTTTTATTTTAAATAACTTTGAAGTGAAATATAATAAAATACACGATTAATACTTTTAAATACAAAGTTTTATAATTTGTTATTCCTACAAATTCCTTTCACAAACAAAACTTTAATATTTTAAAATAATAATGCATTAAAAGAAAAATATATTTCTGATTTTGAAACAAGAGGAATATATAAGTAAACATTATGATAAAGAAATGATTGGCAAATAATTTATTAGGCTTTCTACTCCAATGGTATTTCATTTCGTTCTCTCACTCAAGATTTTGACATATAGGCAGTTGAAATTTTAATCAAATCCATTATTAACTTTACTTTTTAATTAATCTCTTAAACTAAGAAAGTTAAATTTGACTTTTGAACTAAAATAAACAACCTTGTATTGACTTTCTCTGCAAAAAATTACCGATCTATAAAAATATTTCTATTGTAGTCGTCCCTGTACCTTTGATACGCAGTAATAAGTTGCAATGCTTTTTCACATTTTATGCATATTATACACGATGATAATTCAAAAGATTCACGTTCTCTCTTTGGTCGACATGAAATGATGAAATTAAACAACAAATTCAATGTTTTCACTTCTTACCTTTTTCGTTTGCTTGCCTTTCCCATTAGCCCTTCTCCCCTACTTTTTCCCTTTAATTAGCCGTCACTAGATTTTTACATACCATTCGAGGTTTGGGGGCCGAACATTACTACATTAGTAGGAAATTAGGTTATCACAATGAAATAAAAAATTTGGAGTAATATACGAAATTCGATACTTTGTACAAAAGGTATTTCATCTAACAAAATATCGCATAATTA
Source organism: Centella asiatica (assembly GCA_014636745.2). Classification (NCBI taxonomy): domain Eukaryota; kingdom Viridiplantae; phylum Streptophyta; class Magnoliopsida; order Apiales; family Apiaceae; genus Centella; species Centella asiatica. The sequence goes on along the minus strand of CM025781.1, from coordinate 952,287 downwards.
ATTTTTTTCCGAAACTTTTTTTTGTTACAAGCGGGGGTTTAAAAAACCCCAAAAGCTATGCAAAACAAATAAAAGATGAAAATTCAACTTGTCGACTTTTTAGCATGTGTAGCAGTGACAGAAGATAAAATATATATCGGAGCGAGATAACTGCTCAGAGATGGCGAAATGCGTTTCTACTCCAAATTTTTTTGTCTGTTCCAATAATTTTGTTTATTTACCAGTGTTATAGTACTGAAAGATTTTTTTTTTCCAGAAAAAATCACCAAACAAAAAGATATAGATTTCAGAAAGAGAAAAATAAAAAGATGATTTGATGGACAGCGAGGAGTCCATTACAGAGTATACTCCATAGTGGGTTAGTGGGGAAAGTTGTTATTCTCCGTTTTGGGGCTGAATTCAGACTATGGGTTTTGCTAAGACGCAGCTTGTGGTCTCATATAAAAAGGGCATGCATACGGCACACCTCTACAGTGTGTGCGCTTTTACAGACCACACGCACGCTTTCACCAAACACGTGTCACTTTTTTATTCTTTCTCATCATTGTTCCAACTACACGTGGCGAAATATGAATGGATACTCACATGCTGACTTGTCATTTTGGGCCCAAGGAAATGGAATGAACCCTCCAAAAATATATTTGACATCACAACAATTATCGCAATAAAAAAACTTAACATTTAAATGTCTACAATTTAATTCACCTTTTAACTGTTATATTACGATGTGGAACAAAACTCTATATCCTCGGGAGATTTAGTTGGCTAATCAAGGATTTGATATGGAAAATTTGGATTATGAAATTCCCAAATGATAGCCCACCGTTCTAAAATTAATAGTACGTTTTCATTTTTTTTAAATTAATATAATCAATGATAATTTATACTGTAAATTATGTTATGATTAATGTTTTTCCTATTGTTATATAGCTATAATAATTGTATCAAACAAAATAAACTAAAATAATATTAATTTTAAAATTTAATATTTTATTATTTAATTTAAAAAGTCAAACATATTTTTAGTTTCATATTTTGAAACGCTATCATCATTCATAATATCTTTACAACTTCAAAACTTAAGCACGAATGCACTGACGAAGTATTCACTATGTATCCTAAATAATAATTGTTCCCCAATTTGGTAGTATCTACAAGAATGATTCCTAAATGATTCCACCAATAAAAGTACTTTTTGTAATTTTTGAAAACATTAATTTCTTGATCCCCTCTTGATCGATCTTCTGTTCATTATATATTCTTGAAAATTGCTGAAAGAAAATGACATATAAGAAAGCAACCAGTGGGAACTAATAATCATTTACGAACTATTTGCTGACTAACATTATCTTGTGAATATCAAATTAAATTAGAAAAGAAAGATTTTTTTTTCCTTTTAAAGTATAGTTTCTTAAAAACTCATAAATACAGCCAATTCTTTTCCTCCCTAAAAACTCACAAATGCAAGAGAATAAACTTATCTCCAATCTCTTAAGAAACTTTATCCAACCATTATTTCAGATATAAACATATGTTGCAAAAATATATACACCCTCCGTCACAACCTAAATACACTCAAACACGTAAATTAAGAAAAAATAAAGAGTAATATAAAAAAATAAAGAAAAAAAAGTATAAGAAAAAAAATAAATATAAAATATATATTTTTATACACTCTTTTAAAAATAATTTTTAAGGTGTATTTAAGTTATCTTTTTGAAAAGCTGAGATAATAATTAAAACATTATGAACTTTCAGGACACTAATGAAGACATGTGGTCTGCCAAATTTGACATTATTCAAACTCCTATGACACAAAACTGACAGATGCGGGTACGTTGTTGTGATTCTTGTCCACCATAATATTCTAATAAATTATTCGTTTTTTCGAATATTCAAATACATAAATTAAAAAAAAAGAAATTATAATTATGTATTTTTTACTTTTGATATGATCTTTGGACGTGGAATATAGAGTTAAAGTAAATACAAGATTCACATGTTAAAATAAGAAGAAAAAAAAATTAAAAGAAAGTACACATAAATTCGTGAAGGAAATTTTTTTTTGTACTTTTAGAAACATTTTTTTGGAGTGCAGTATTAAAAAAAGACAGAGAAAGTATTTATTTATAATCATATTATTTTGCTTTACATTTTACAACTAGAAGCATATATATAAATTTTGATGTTGAACATATATTTTAAATTCAATTTAATATAATATAACATTTCCTTGTATAAAATTGAATCGAAGTGATTCCGTAAAATCAAAATATATCCACGTGAATAAAGGAATATTGGCGAAATAAATTCTGGTTTGTGACCTACTTGTATGTAAGGATAGGGATAGTATAAAACTGATGAAGAATCTGTTGATGCGACTGTCAAATACTCTCTCTATATAAATGATACGAATCCAAAGCATTGAGTCACATACATACTTATTCACCTTCCACGTGCTGTGTGTTTGTTCTTTACAGGTCTGCTACTCAAAACTCATCAACATTTATTCATTAAAATAAAGAAAAAATAACTCATCCATTCTTGGATATACTCAGTAATTTAATATTCTGATAAATCTGTCCATTTCTTAAAACCCCTTTTCATATTTAATTATTATTATTATTATTCGAGTATGTTTTGCATTCTTAATCTGTTCTGTGTTGTTCAAATATTTTTGCATTTTTCATGTTTGTTGTTATTCTGAGTTTCTGACACTGCTTTGAACAGGTCTAATGAGTCAATTTCCTCAGTCTTTTCAAGCTTCTGAACAGGGTTATCTCAAGGTTTTGCATCTTGTTTTAATGGATATTACTGTGGAAGAAGCAGCAAATGTAGCTTTTAGCTTCTTGTTTCTGACATGGGTATTGGCAGAAATTTGGAAGCAAAGAAGTGGTGGGAGTGGTGGAAATGAAAATTTATCACAAAGGACAAGTGGGAAAAATTTATCTACTGCTTTTACCAAGATAACTGTTGTTGCTAATATCACGATTTCACTTTTGAATCTTGGGTTTTGTGCTTACAATTATTGGAACCTTAAAATTATACCCCTTGAATCTGCAACTTCTGTTGTGACTTGGGCTTTAGCAAGTGTAGTAACTGTTTATAGAGTAAATGCAAACAAAAGTTGGCCTTCTGTCCTCATTACTTGGTGGGTCTTTTCTGGAATTATTGATTCTCTTCTGGTTTTTGTTTATTTTGTTACCCATTTCAAGGCCATAAAAGTTCCCACTTTCATGTCACAAGCAAACATTGTTAATATTGCTTCCTTCCCATTGTCAATTCTTCTATGTTTTAATGCTGTCCACAATATTTTCTACCCCTACAAACAAAATGATGAAGTTGTACAACCATTACTTGAAAAGGATTCACCAAGCTATTCTAATGTTGTTGATGATGCCTTTCCCACTGCTGGAGTATGGAGTCAGCTTACGTTCAAATGGCTTAATCCTTTGTTCAAGAAGGGCAGAATCAAGAAACTTGAACTGTCAGATATACCTGCAATTCCTCAATCTGAAACAGCAGAAAAATCTTCTTCTTTATTGGAAGAATCACTTCTAAAGCATAAGTCCCAGGCTTCTTTATTGCCTAATGCCATAATTCATGCCATCTGGAAACCCCTGGCTATAAATGCTGTTTTTGCAGGTATCTTTGTTTGTTGATGTATTGATTTATTTTAGTTTCTGGGGTCCTAAAGAAGTGCTTTTGTTTCCATGTTTATATGCTTTTGTCTGCCATATGATGTTTACATGATTATTTTGGTGATTTTAGGAGTCAATACCATTGCTTCCTATGTTGGTCCGTTCTTAATCACAAACTTTGTGAATTTCCTATCAAGAAAAGATGATAATTCAAGCAGTCACCATGGACTGATTCTTGCAGTCATCTTCCTATCTGCAAAGACCGTAGAATCCTTGTCCCAAAGACAATGGTATTTTGGTGCTCAACGTATTGGGATTCGAATTCGGGCAGCTCTAACTGTACTGATATACAAAAAATCTCTGTCACTTAAATATTGTGGAACTGGTACTGGAAAAATTGTAAATTGTGTTAACGTAGATGTCGAAAGGATTGGTGATTTTTGCTGGTATATTCATGGGATTTGGCTGCTGCCAGTTCAGGTAGGATTAGCCTTAATCATCTTGTACAGGAGCCTTGGTGCTGCTCCTACCATGGCTGCTCTTTTTGCAACAATTCTGGTGATGGTGAGTAATACCCCACTAGCCAATATGCAAGAAAGGCTGCATGGAAAGATAATGGACGCTAAGGACTCAAGAATCAAAGCTACTTCGGAGACTCTTAAGAGTATGAGAGTCTTGAAATTGCATTCGTGGGAGCAAACCTTTATGAAGAAGCTCCTTCAGCTTAGAGAAACTGAGAGGGGTTGGCTGAAAAGGTACCTCTACACATGTTCAGCCGTGGCTTTTCTGTTTTGGGCTTCACCAACCTTGGTTTCAGTTGTCACCTTTGGTGTTTGTATTGTTCTGAAAACACCACTAACTTCAGGAACAGTTCTGTCAGCTCTAGCAACTTTTAGAATTTTGCAAGAGCCCATTTATAATCTGCCAGAGCTCATCTCCATGGTTGCTCAAACTAAAGTGTCAGTTGATCGAATCCACGACTTCATCAGTGAGCAAGACAAAAGGCAAATGGTAAGCTACCACCAATCAAACGAAACAAATACTGCAGTGAAAATTGAACCAGGAGAATACACATGGGATGATGGTGATCAGAAATTGAAAAAATTCAGAGTGAAAATTTCGGAGAGAATTACGATCAAGAAAGGTTCTAAGGTTGCTATTTGTGGTTCAGTTGGATCAGGGAAGTCAAGCCTACTTTGCAGTATACTTGGGGAGATTCCAAAAATTTCTGGAGCAAGTACAAAGGTTTATGGATCAAGAGCTTTTGTTCCCCAAAGTGCTTGGATACAAACTGGAACTATAAGAGAAAATGTGTTGTTTGGCAAGGATATGAATCAGAGTTTTTATGAGGATGTTGTGGAAGGATGTGCTCTAATTAGAGATTTCAAGCTGTGGGCTGATGGAGATTTAAGTGTGGTGGGAGAAAGAGGTATGAACTTAAGTGGTGGACAAAAGCAGAGAATCCAATTGGCAAGAGCAATCTACAGCAATTCAGATGTCTATTTTCTAGATGACCCTTTTAGTGCTGTGGATGCACATACAGGAGCACATATGTTCAAGGTAAGCCACACAGTTTATTTATTTACTCAAAACTTGAGTTTCAGTACTGTTATTCGGTCCTAAAATTCCTACTCATTGTTATATATTTATATCCGCAGAAGTGTATGATGGAGTTGTTGGGTAGTAAGACAGTTTTCTATGTCACACACCAGTTGGAATTTCTTGATGCTTCTGACCTTGTCTTGGTAATTAAACTTTTCAAATTGTTTATGGCATGATTATGATTAATATGGAGTAATTTAATAGGTATAATACCTTTATTAACGTCATCACTTTAATATGCATATTTCACAGGTCATGAAAAATGGTAGAATTGTTCAGTCAGGAAAGTACCAAGATTTGATCAAAGATCCTCATGGGGAACTTGTTACACAGATGGCTGCCCACAGCAAATCTCTGAATCAAGTAAACCCATCCAAAAAGGTCTGCAGAAGCTACTCAAAAAATAAATATCATCAGAAAAATCAATATGAACTAGAAGTTATTGAGGAAAGAATCGGAAATTTCTCCCATAATGGTGAAAGTATGGAGAGATCTCAGCAAGAAGAGACAGAAACAGGACGAGTAAAATGGAAAGTATATTCAACCTTTGCCACTTGTGCATATAGAGGAGCCCTTGTTCCACTTATTCTAGTCTGCCAAGTTCTCTTTCAGGCACTACAAATGGCCAGCAATTACTGGATTGCTTGGGGAACAGAAGAAGAAGACAGGGTAAGCAAAGAAAATTTGATTGGAATATTCACTTTGTTGTCTGGTGGAAGTTCAATCTTCATTCTGGGAAGGGCCATCCTGTTGTCTACCATAGCCATTGAAACTGCTCAGCGCCTTTTCCATGGAATGATCACCTCAGTTTTTCGGGCACCATTGTCGTTTTTTGATGCAACCCCTTCAAGCAGAATTCTCAATCGGGTTAGTAAATACATCCAGTTCATAGATTTTTTAGTGTTTGATTTGCAGTTGAGAACAAAGTAATTTTGATTTCTTATTTTGTTACAGTCATCAACAGACCAAAGTATTGTGGACACAGATATACCTTACAGACTAGCTGGATTAGCATTTGCACTCATTCAATTGTTGAGCATTGTAGCCCTTATGTCACATGTTGCCTGGCAAATTTTTTTCCTCTTCATTGTTGTCTTTGCCATTTCAGTATGGTATCAGGTATACATAAATTTTAATTTGTTAGGGATCAGAACCAACACACTTACTTGATCTTATCTCTCATCAAGCCAATTTTTGCAGGCTTACTATATTACCACTGCTCGAGAACTTGCCCGGATGGTTGGAATCCGAAAAGCTCCAATCCTCCATCACTTCTCAGAATCCATCAGTGGGGCTTCAACAATCCGTTGCTTCAATCAAGAAGATCGCTTCTTGAAGAGAAATTTGACTCTGATAGATGATTATTCTCGAGTTGCTTTCCACAATTCTGGGACAATGGAGTGGCTTTGTGTCAGGATCAACTTCCTTTTCAACCTTGTTTTCTTTCTTCTTCTAGTTATCTTAGTGAACTTACCAAGATCAGCCATTGACCCCAGTAAGTATATCACATCCCTCTATTAAGTAGAAAAGTGTGCAAATTAATTTTAACCAAACGAGTATTATTATAATTGTTGAAGTAAATGACTTGAGGAATGGTTATCTGATTGCAGGCTTAGCAGGGCTAGCAGCTACTTATGGTTTGAACCTAAATGTTCTTCAAGCTTGGGTTATATGGAACCTTTGCAATGTGGAAAACAAAATGATCTCAGTGGAAAGAATTCTTCAGTATACGAAAATACCAAGTGAAGCTCCACTAGTTATCGAAAGTTCAAGGCCAGATCCTAACTGGCCAATCAATGGAAAGATAGAACTTGAAAATCTCCATGTTCAATACACACCTGCTCTCCCAAAAGTACTCAAAGGAATTACATGCACCTTTGAAGGCCTAAAGAAAATTGGTGTTGTGGGTAGAACTGGAAGTGGAAAATCCACTCTAATCCAAGCTCTCTTCAGGGTGGTGGAACCATCTGAAGGCCGCATTTTGATTGATGGGGTTGATATTTCCACTATAGGGTTGCAAGATTTGAGGTCTAGGTTAAGTATCATCCCACAAGATCCAACTTTGTTTCAAGGAACTGTGAGGACTAACCTTGATCCGTTACAACAACATTCGGATCAAGAAATTTGGGAGGTAAATCTATTAAGGAGCAAGAATATATTCGATGTTTTTTAATTCAAAAGTTATGTGGGAAGTTGAATTTCAGTCGATTAAAATGCCTAATTGATTCATCAGGTCTTGAACAAATGTCAACTGGCAGAGGGAGTAAGACAGGACCAAAGGCAGCTTGATGCACCAGGTATCATATGCATAACGTACTAAATTTTTTCAAAATACTTGAACTTTAGTGTTTTCATACAAATTATAATGATGAATAAATAAATAGAATGAAAAGGGTGTTTGTTTTGAAATAATGGGAAATTGATGCAGTTGCTGAAGATGGAGAAAACTGGAGTGTTGGACAAAGGCAGCTGGTGTGCCTAGCTAGGGTGCTACTACAGAGAAGGAGGATATTGGTATTGGATGAGGCAACAGCTTCAGTGGATACAGCCACAGACAATGTCATTCAACAGACAATCAGAGAAGAAACAAGTAGATGCACAGTCATAACAGTAGCCCATCGAATCCCAACTGTCATTGACAATGATCTAGTACTTGTTCTTGATGAAGGTACGACATATTCTACATTTGGGTGTGTATATATGTGGTAAAAAGATTTAATGCGTGCATTTGCTTGGATATAAATTACTCAAAAAAATTACATTATGCAACATTTTCCTTAAGCATGCAGGGTGCTATAATATGAATGAATTGCTTACTTGGGATTGTGTTTTTGCATAAATACAGGCAAGGTTTTAGAGTATGATTCACCAGCCCAGTTGCTCAAGGATAATTCTTCTGCATTTTCAAATTTGGTAGCTGAGTTTATGAGGAGATCATCGAATGGGTGATTAAGCATTATTTGGATCTGAAATTTGTCTATGCAATTTATGATGAAGATCAATCATAAAGAAATATGACAAATGAAGAAGCTCAGCTAGCAAAGGATGTAGTTTGATTTATATGAACTGATACTGTACAGGACATGCACAAAAGCCTCACCAATTAGCAGTGGGTAGAGTAGAGTGATAGCAGAGAATTAAGACAGAGTTCTTAGAGCTTATAATTCAGTTGAATATATTTGGTTAGGAAAGGCGTTTTTTGATTTTGAAACTATTCCACTTTTATTTGATGCCTGAAGCCCATTATGTGAATGGATGATGTGAATTAATTATATTTGTTGTTCAATAGTTGAATATCTAGTGCTCCCTTTTGTTCACTCTCGTATAAGCCGTCATCACTTTAACCATATCCTCCAAAACCTTCAAAATGCTCTAACGGCATGGAAAACTCTTTTCCTCTCAATGGCTAAAGCTGTCCTTCCCTCCATTCCCAAAGCATATTGCGGAGGACATCAACAAGCTCACAAGTAATTTTGTGTGGGCTACTTCAAGTAAAGCCTCTTTGGCCAACCTGGCCTGGAACCTAATCAAAAAGCCGCGAAATTTTCTTTCAAAATTTTTACCTCTTTTCGGGATGCAGTTTTAGAAAAAGGAATCTCTCCATCCTCCCCCATATTACATGAAAAATCCATTCAAATTCCTCTCTATCCTTTTGGGAGGATAAATGGTTTATGGGAAAAGCTTTTAGACAAATTTTCATGATCGTATGTTTTGGCGCACTTCTTCCCAAACTGTTCAGTCAAATAAGCATACAAATTGATCACTGGATTCCCAACGAAAATTGGAAATGGGTTTGGCGCACCCCTTTTCCCCCTCACCTCCAACTTTTCTTCCGGAAAATTATGCATCAACGTCTCCCAGTAAGAGCCACTCTCCAGTGGCTTAATAACAAATTATGTCCTAGATGTCTTGCTTCCTCAGAAACCATAAACCATCTTTTTTGCAAAGAAATTCTGGTCTCGCTCTGTCCCTTGCAACTTTTCTTTGTTAGACTTCAACGGAGATCTTAAAATTTGGGGTTTTTCAAATTTAACCACTAAATCAAAGCACAAAATTGGGATGGTTCTGTGGTCTGTGTTTTTTTGGCTTCTCTTTATGGAATATTTGGAAAGCCAGAAATTGTTTTGTGTTCCAAAGTCAAATTTCTCCTCTTTCCCATATTCTAAGACTATCTTATAATCAAGCTTGGTTTTTGCATTATGCCATTCGAAATGGTAATACTTGCGAAAAAGCCAAAATTCTAAGCCAGACTTTTGGCAATTCCAATCCAAATCTATGTTACTCAGCCAAGCCATCCCTCAAAATTTACTTCCTTTTATCGAATGGAAGTTGTCAGTCTCCCCCCTCGCCTGATAGTAATGGACGATGTGCCTCAGGGAGAGCGCTCATTTCCACAAGCAGAGCTTTGGGGTCTTCTTGATGACATAAATCAAGCTTTAGCAAGAGAAGTTCACTATCTCCATATTTTTACGGACTCTTTAACTTGCATTAGCATGGTAACTTCCTCCCTTCAAAACCAGGCAAAAGCTCCACACAATTCCCCATCACCTGCATAAAGCTTCTAAGGATACGCTCACAGGAATGGATGCTATGGCCAAGAAATCTATGGATAAGCAGGATCTTCATATTAGCATCACTGCTCCCCCGTTTTGTTTCCCTTTTAATTTCATTTCTGTTATAGACTCCAACTTTGATTAGGGGATAGGTCACCCCCTTGTGTGACCTTATCTGTTATCTTTAATTTCTGGTATTTTTGTTAATCTGACAGTATTTCAAAAATCGTCTATAGTCTATACGCTCAGGCCGAGTTGAGAATTTTATTGTAAAACCCCCATGGATATTAATATCGGTAAAACCCGATACGATTAGCTCTGTACCAAATGCTATAACATCACCTGTTATAATTATTAAAAATTTATCCACATTCAATTCTTTGCTTAGCCCCCTTGTTAAGTCACAAGAGGCTTGTCAGTTTTTACCAATTTGTAACAGGGATGTAACTTGTTTTGATACAGAGAAAGCGACCTCCATACTCGCAGGCCGAGTAAGAATTCAGACCAACTTCAAAGGATGGATATTAATGGTAATTACCCGATGGAGAAGCAGCAGCAGGTGGAGTTTTCCAGTTACTCGTCCTCGCTCAACCTTCCAAAGTGCTCCCAGACCAACAAAGGCGATGAGGAAGAGGAGGAGAATAAGCAGCAGTTACTCCAAATTTGAACTGAACAAGGAGTAACAGCAGCAGCAGCAACAGACGAAGAAGAAGATTCTCCACCTCGTACTAGGCTGCATAGGGAGATATCAGTGATTATATCCCCAATGGTTGAGGTGTTTGCAGTGAAACTCAGCGATTCTGGCTACGTCCACGGCAATGTCATTCTCCACGTGCGCATGTTTAGTTACCCTCTCTTCTACGTTAAAAGTGCAAAGAATGCTCACCCTGTTGGAATGGTTAGCAGCACGGACTTGGTTATCATCTTCTGCTGTGTGGTCCTAGGCCTGATGTGGGCTTCAATATCCTCCTCCTCGATGAATTCCACATCACGTCGATCTCAAGCACCGCGACAGCCGCAAGGACCGTGAAGCGGATATAACTGACGGGATGTACGCGTGCACCCGAGATAATGTTAGTGCAGAAAATTATATACAACGAAGCGAAAGTATGAAAAATAGCAATTTAAATTATTTTCTGAATCATCTTATACAAAATTATTAATTGAGGAAGAATTAAAATCATACTGTTGTAAATTCGACGATGTTGATGTAGAATCTTTACGCACGAATTAACAACACAATCTTTATCTTTCACGCTCCAATTGATCCCCTTAATCCATCTTGCAATTTATTTCACGTTCTTGATTGTTTCACTGGATCCAACATTTACTATTTAAGTGTATAGTACTCTTATTTTATTTATATGAATTAAACATTTTAATTCATTAAATATAATTAATTATATTAATTATACTTATTCTACATCATGAGAGATACCTCCCAGCATATTATGACTATCCGGATAATATGAAAGCAACGTTTAATCACAAAAAACTTATTTAGTGAATAGTTACCGTATAATTCAATTCTTCTACAATACAATATCCCGATTAAATATAAGACATGAAATTATTGTCAAGTCTTATTTTATTTAATCATATGCATTCCGATTCATAGATTCACAATTCAATATAATGTCAATTAGAAACACATTCTAATTATCATTCCACTCTGACCAGAGATTCCTGAGTTGTCACTAATGGAATCGCATAGGACATTATCTCCCTTTACTGGAAGCAGTAGATCTTTTGTTAATCATTTACTTATCTCCATGTACACTTTATTATACCCAAACATACACTTATATACACTGCTTGAGTTAAGATATATGACAAAGTATAATTTAGTGTACACAAGATAACCGCAACGATCTCAAGTCTAAGGATCACTTGTACAACTATCACTAGATGAACTCCTATTGACAAGCAGGTAAAACTCCATTATGTGTTCATTTAAGCGAGTCACGTTTAGTGAACTTATTCTCTAATAAGCACCTACATACTTGCTTTAATGTCGTCATACAAATGATTATGAGATCAATCATCCTCTTGTTAAGAGCAAACACAATATGTACTAATTTTTTCGAATTCACTAACACCCTTATTAGTGATCCTATGATTAGGAACATTTTTAGTTTCGAATTAATATATTTTAGATCTTATTAGCATGATCTCATCATGATTCTAAAATATAATTTTAAACTATGGGTTAATATATTTAACAACTTAAACATATAAATAAACGCTTTTGAATAAAAATTTTTTTATTAATAAATAAATAAGATTACAAAATAAATACTCCATCACGTCTAACGTAATTAGTTTGAGGATATATTACTTTCAAATACAAGACTGATACAAGACTACACCGTGACGCCTACAATAAACCCAAAACGGTGCATTTCTACAGCCCAGATGGACAAAAGTGTGCAACTCTTTTCTACATATTCTATGATAATGCTGTTAGTGCAGTTGTGGAGATTACACCGATAGAACTGAAGTTGCTAGTGTTTCCGGACTTATTACAGCCGGCACGCTCTATGCAGAAGGTGAGGAGTTTCAAAATGTATGATGGCTAGTGGCTGTCACTTGGACTGAAGTTTGATGGCTTCTATGCATCTATCTTTGTTATTGATTGATGGAAGTGGTTGAATTTCTCTCTCTCTCTCTCTCTCTCTCTCTCTCTCTCTCATTTGATGATTTTCATTTGCCGTAATCTTTTTATCGCGGAGAATTGCTATTTCAGCCTGCACTTATATTAAGCTGAAATAGCCTACGTTGCACGTAGTGGTTTTATCGTCATTGCCCATAAAATAGTCATGCTGGAAGCTTTTGCTAATTTGTTCAACCAAAAATATTGTTATCAGCCACTTACTTTGATTAAATCTACTCCTTTGATTAACAATTATATAAATATTGAGGAACCATTAATCCGAAAATTAAAATTAATAATAGAACTTTTGAGGAACCAGTCAATGAGGACCTAGGTCGGGTTAGAAAATAAGGCTCCTTTTAGTTTATCTTCTTTTTTTTTTTTGGGCTTTCAGGGATTTTCTTAATTTTTTTCTTATATTCGTAGCTTAGCTATTTACGACATGTTTATTTGATTTAATATTGGTTATTATTCAAATTTTTATAAGATCCTATAGAGTAAATTAGTGTAAAAATATATGGAACCGATGATTGTCGATGCACACCAAATGCAAATCTAAACTTGATGATTTCAAGAGATTGAACACATACATAATTAACATTCGATCTATAAAAGTCAACAAGCTATTTGCTTAAAAGGGTGATCTAGACATGCATCCTAAATTAAGCTTCAACATATTAATTAATTACTTAATTAATTAAGTAATCAATATCATCTGCACTTAAGTCACTTATTTGGATCTGAGTACTTGTTGGCAGTCTCCATGATCATAAGAGGCTTGCCACGTACGCACTTCCTCAATGAATGTTGAGCATAACGCTCACCCTCCTCAAAATTCTCTACAACTTCCGCAGTCCTATTTGCTTTTGTCACCCTACACAATACATATAAATTTTTATAAATTAAAATACCGTTATTTGAATTAAAAAATCAAATAATATTTTGAAATGTATAATATTATTATCCATATTGTACACGTACCTCACTTCAGGGTTACCGGTAATATTGCGAACAAGTTGCATGCTGCAAGTTCCAATCACCGTACCAACGGCCGCGAAGAGAGGGTACACCTATATATATATATATTCATGTCACATAGGCAATAAAACAAAACTATCATATCAGGACAATATATATAATCATAAATAACAAAATTTTCAGTCGCGAAAAAATTTCATCCATTCTAAAATCAAAGTTATATTTCTCTTTTAAGAATAGTATTTGTAAATGTTATAATTTTATTTATAATATGAATTTGTAAAAATATTTAAAGTATAAAAGTTTGTATTTCAGAATACATTTTATATATTTTACGATATTTCAATTCAAATTTATTAAAAATAAAAAATTTCACATTAATTTTGAATTTTAAAATTTCACAACTTATTTTATTATGATTAAATGTATCTCTAATTTTAGCGCAACAATGCAATGGACCCCTATGGTGGTCCACCGAATTGGATAAGCTCAAAATGGAGTTGATTTACCAATTTTGTCTGTAATCAATGTATAAAATCAAAATATTGATGACTATTCATCTCGCAATTCCAAATTTGGAAGACATAGCAGTATAGTACGTAACGAATGCATGGCATCGTATAGTTTTAAGATTTCATATAACGGTGAAAATACGTATTTACCTCAGGCTTTAACCATCTACCCATGTTTGAGGCTGCGGGAATCCGAGAGAGATTGAGATGGAGCAAACAGCTAGCAGTTTCTTCACAAAGAAACAAGAAGTGGCTTCTTCTCAATTATCAGTTCAAAAAAAAAAAAAAAATCAAATAATCAAGAAGAAGCCCCACCAAATATTTCATTTCTCTGAACCTATATTTATAGGTGAAGCATAATTGCAAGTCCCAAAAAAAAAAACTTGGAATATTTTTGAGGTTGGGCTCAAAAGAAGGGACTCTAAATTTGTTTATTTGATCTTTCACCAATTAATTTTCTGGATTTTATCACGAGTGTTATTATGAAGGTAAATTTAGTGAGACTCTTGAATTACACATAATTTTATTCTAATTTGATTGTATAAGTTTTTATTAGCCGATTATGATATTGCAGATATCCACTAAATATACATGTTTATTTATGATATAAGAAATCATTGTCTAAAACTTATGCACAGTCGCATACACTCACACATTCATCAATTATTTTGCAAGGTTTTTGATTAAAGTATAAAAAGTGAACTACAAAATTTTGATTTCATCGTATTTCAGAAAAAATAGTTTATGACCAATAATGTCAACGAACACGATAATTTTAATTTTTATTCATTAGTGTCTAGCAGGTACGATCTGATATTTTAGTGAAAATCTAAAAGTTATGAGGCAACCAATGATGTCAAGTATCATGTTTAATGTCTAATGTCTAATGGAGTGAGGAGAATGTATGTCGCATGCTTGCTGAGGATCATAAGTCAAACTCATTTTAAGTGTATTTTATATATATTTTAGTTCCATTAAGACCAATTTATTAATTATTGTGCATCATATCATATACAAAAGGATGGAACAAACTTTAAATTAGAGATTTGAAATATCATAGACACATCAGTGTGTCAATTATTAGGTTCATTTAATGAGGGTCAATTTAGAAAACAAAGTAGAATTATAAAATAGCAATAATTGATCATCTAATGTAATATATGCTTCTCTAGTACTTGTAAAGTATTGACACAACTGATATTTCACAAGTGCATGTCGTTGGCAGGGACCATCATAATTTCAATGATTTCAATAGTCCTAGAATATTTATAGTTCTTCCTAACAGTTATCAAATATTTAATATATGCCATTGATTAAAAGAATATAGTAATAGTAATACAATATATATGAATCTATGTCAAGTATTGGAGTTTGAAAAACCGCCTATATAAGTCAAAAAATAATATTTTTTTTTCTTAATTCTAGAATTGATATTATATGTGCATCATATTATCATGAGGGTGCATATTCATTTTGGGGAATGAATACAATTAAGCAACTTCTTGTATATATTGTCTTTATTTTTGTCAAAATTTTGGCCGTCTAGAAATGGAAAATGAGAAATTTCAAAAAAGATCGAATGGAAAAGGAGAAAATGACTAGTAGTTTGACGAACAGGCGAAGAGTCGAACAGAGTCAAATTCATATGAGGCCCAATTTTATTCTTGTCGAAGGGAAAAAAGAAGAATAAATTATTATTAAATATATTGCAAAGAAAAGAAAAGTCAAAGTTTGTGTAATAATTTTTTCCCCTTGTTTTATAAAGTCTCATCAAAATTCAAAATGGACAAGGAGCCCACAGGTCGCATACTTCGCCGAATATTCTTTTTAGTCCAGGTTTTGGAATATGTAATTTCTAGGGGCCAGAAACTACTTTCTTTTTCTCCAAAACAGAATTCACGCGAACTTATATTCAAAAGATATGCTTAAATCAAATGACTTAAAAGAAACTAATTATAATTTATGTTTTCTCAATAAAAATGTTCTGATTATTGCTAGGTTTCATGACATACACATAATTTCGCGTAAATAAAAAAAAAATGCTAGGAGAGAGAAGATGGCTCTAAAATTTATCATTTATCAATTCAACACACATTATATGTGGGTTTCTTTTTTCTATGTATTATAAATCCTTGTTATTCATAACTAACTTTATTAGATGGACTGTTTAATCAATAAAACTTTTGTTCTATTTTAAATGTCATTTGTATTTTCTTTTTGAAATAATTCCATGATCTAGTATTTGTTTCTTATTTTAATTCTTTCATCTTTTCAAGAAATGTATTGTTTTTTTTTTTTTTGGTAAATTATTTACTGCCCTCCTCCTCTACTCCCAACCACCCATAAAGTTCTTTTTTCTTTTTTTAAAGAAAACTAACCTTTTTAGGTAGAAGCTACCATAATAGCAGACATATTTTTGTGATTTTGTGTCACAAGAAAATATTACATACTCCGTATTGTTTTCTCATATATTTATGCCTTTTTTTTTTCTTTTTCTCCAAGATATAACAAAAAAATGGTTGCTTTTTGTGCAATCCGCCACCTATATATAAACACGTAGCGGCTGCTTCTTTATTCACTCACTTGACCATTTTTCTTTCAATTGCTCTGTTTCTCCAAAACCTCTCTTCTATATTTCCTTAAAACCCCTCTTCAAATCTCTCTCTCTCACACACTCACTAAACTATGGGTAAACAGAATTCTTCTCTCCATTTTCAATCTCGTTTTCGTATTATCTAAAGCTATTTTCTCTTTCTTCTGTTATGCTGATCTTTTGTATGTTTTGATTTCGTTTTGTTTAGGTTCTGACAAGAAGATCAAGATCGGAATCAACGGTATATTTTCTTTTTCACCTTGTTTGACATCAAACATTTGGATTTCGTGTTATGGGTTTGATGTAAAATCAAAAAATTCTTATAGGTTTCGGAAGGATCGGTCGTTTGGTTGCTAGAGTTGTTCTCCAGAGAGATGATGTTGAGCTTGTTGCTGTTAATGATCCCTTCATAACTACTGACTACATGGTATTTTTCTCAATTTTCTTAAAGTGGGATATGAGGATTTTGTTTTAATTAGTTGATTTTGGGAGCTTTTGTTGATTGTATTTGGTCTCTGTGGTTGTATTGGGTGCAGACATATATGTTCAAGTATGATACTGTTCATGGACAATGGAAACATCATGAGCTTAAGGTCAAGGATGATAAAACCCTTCTCTTTGGTGAGAAGCCAGTTAAGGTTTTTGGCATCAGGTACCCACCAAGCTTAAACTTATTGATATTCCATCTCTTCTACTAAATTAGTTACCTTTTACTTTTTATCTTTTTTCTGAGTACATTTTTGAAATTTTTTTTTTGAAATTTTAAGATTCAAATTTGATGGGATTAGTCTAGCTAAAATAGTTGTTATTTTAAAATTGAGTAAATGAAAATTACAATTTGGATTCTACAAATTTCAAATTTTTATGCGTTGAGGATTCAGATTTAATAGAATCTTGATTCTAACTAATTGTTTTTCTGTTGTTTTTGTGATTGTTTAGAAACCCTGAAGAGATCCCTTGGGGTGAAGCTGGAGCTGAGTTTGTTGTGGAGTCTACTGGTGTCTTCACTGACAAGGAAAAGGCTGCTGCTCACTTGAAGGTCTCTGACGACAATCCAAATCTAAATTATTATTTAAATTTTGCGTATCAATGTGATCATTTTCATATTTGGTTTCTTGCTATTTTGATGAATTTAACAGAATAGATATACTCCTCTGATGCTTAATTCATGTTTAAAGTTGGGCCTTGTATTCTGGTTATGACCGCAGTTTATGAGAATCATTCTAATAATAATTTTTATCAAAATCTTCGTTACTGCACGAACAAGATATCTATTGGTTTGAATTGCTGGGAAAATTGACCGGGTTAATTTGATTTTACAGGGTGGTGCAAAGAAGGTTGTCATTTCTGCTCCTAGCAAGGATGCACCCATGTTTGTTGTTGGTGTCAATGAGAAGGAATACAAACCAGAGCTTAACATTGTCTCCAATGCCAGTTGTACTACCAACTGTCTTGCTCCTCTCGCTAAGGTTGTGCGATTTCCATATAAGTTTATAACTAATTGTGTTCTCAAGGTACATGAACAGTTTAATAAGCTGCCTTATTTCAAAATGTGCAGGTTATTAATGACAGGTTTGGCATTGTTGAGGGCCTTATGACCACTGTCCACTCTATCACCGGTAGGTAGTTTCTTAGTTATTTGTAATTTCTGATTCTTCTGTGCGTATCAGTTTTTAATATCCTGTTCACAATGTGATCCAGCCACTCAGAAGACAGTAGATGGCCCATCAAGCAAGGACTGGAGAGGTGGAAGAGCTGCTTCATTCAATATCATTCCCAGCAGCACAGGAGCAGCCAAGGTAAACTTCTGAAGTTTGAGAATCTTAAATCATCTTGCTGATTAAGAAGCAACAAATATTATACACAGCAGTTTTCACCATCTTCAATGGGGACATATCTCGCCATATTGATTTACTTTCTTGTATTATCTTTTATATAGGCTGTTGGTAAGGTGCTTCCAGTTCTTAATGGTAAACTGACTGGTATGTCCTTCCGAGTTCCCACTGTTGATGTTTCAGTTGTGGATCTCACTGTAAGGCTTGAGAAGAAAGCCTCATACGACCAAATTAAGGCTGCGATCAAGTAAGTTTTTGTTTTTCCTTTAATTAGTGCCGTCTTTCCTTGTGACAAAGAAAAAACCAAGCTTTATTCGCGTACCCTGAGTTAGCATTGTACATGGTCTAAACGTTATGATCTATCATTTTTATCATCAGGGAGGAATCCGAGGGAGCACTCAAGGGCATCTTGGGGTTCACTGAAGACCATGTTGTATCCACAGACTTCATAGGCGATAGCAGGTGAATGTTACACGGATTATTGTGTAAAACTTTTGGTACATGATCAAATAAATATGCAAGAGTGGCATTAATTTCAATATCTTTGATTTAACCTTTGCAGGTCAAGCATCTTTGATGCTAAAGCAGGAATTGCTCTGAATGACAACTTTGTCAAACTTGTGTCGTGGTATGACAATGAATGGGGATACAGGTAATTCTTTGTTTGTCTTGTCAACTTTTCTTGGTGTTGTTCTACATACAGGGTTCCTTGACAGCATTCTTTCTGTATATTTTGCAGCTCCCGTGTCGTCGACTTGATTGTCCACATGGCAACCGTCGCTTGAAGCTGCTGGTCGAGTGATGATACATGCTGCATTTTGGTTTAGAGTCTTATGAAGTTTAGATCTTTGCTGTACTAGTATATTACCATGTTTGAAATAAGTTCCGTGCTTGTATGTCATACTCTTTTGATGTAACAAGGTTTGGATTTTTCGTGCTTTTACTTGTGGAGTTCTGCTCTTGTTCAAATTGAGTTTCCCCTTCTACTTTCAAAATTCTAATTGAATACTGTTTTAGCCAGTTGTCCTGATGGGCTTGTTGTTTTCTCAGACTTAGTTTAAAATAAATAAAAAATAAAACCAAAAGAGAAAGAAATAAAATATTTCTTACTCCGAAATCATTCACTTCACGTGACCGTCATTAAGTTCAAAACAAGTACTCGGGCACTTGGGCTGTCATTGCATATTATCCGACTACTGCAAAATGGAAAGTGCCTACTGGGTTCTGTGCAAAACTAGAGAACTTCGATAGATATTTTAATTTAGTTAACATTTTTATTCATATTAATTATTATTTAAACAATTTTTGATTATTAATTTTTTAACATTATATAAAATATTAAACATCTACACAATTTCACTTAAATTAACGTACAAAAAATTCAAATTACATTTATATTGAAACAGAGAGAGTACTAAATATAAGAACATAAAACTCATTTTTTATATATTTAAAATTGATAATAAGTTTATTGAATCATGAAATTCAAAAATACTGAAGAATAAATAAAATTCTACCATTATTTGGGGTACAAAAACATGGTCATATACACTTTATACAGTAACAATAATATCACTGCCCAACCGGTTCGTTTTTGCCAAGACAGCGCCCTCTTTGCAAATCCACACTAATTTACCAAGCTTCCAACAAACTACGCCCCTTCTCTTTGATGTCGTAAAACTCTTCTGACAGTGAACCAATGGTAAGTGCTTTTTCTTATTTTGAAGCATAATGTTCTGTTGCACATCAGATGCTCGATGAAATGTCTCACTGAAGTTAGATTACTAGAAGGGCTTATACAATGTGTTGCAGATTTCTCTTCTCGTGTGCTATGTTCTTGTTTGGTTCTTTTTCTTTTTAACTTGAAGGTCCAATTTTTTTTCTGACAAGATTTGTTCAATACGGATAAATCTTATCAGTTGAGTAGGAAAATAGATTGCTGGAGTTAAAGCTCCAATCTTTTCTCTGGAAACCCCTCATGATGTTATGCAAGAACCACAGCAGGACAAATATCAAACTTCTTGTCCCATCAATATCTTGCATTCTTCTCCGAGCAGCCCCTGTTTTTTCTCGTTGTTATACCTTCTTTTGTAATCCAACCTCATTGCGATTTTCTCATTCAACATCCTCTAGTATTGTCCATCGAGAGGAATGGTGCGAAAATTTGGCTAGACAGTGTGATATTACCATTCTTACAGCTAAACTTACTTCTGCAAACAGTGTTGATGAAAAGTTTCAATCTCTTTTGCGTGATCAAGCTTGTAATGATATACAAGTCTCTCATAGCCTTGTTGTTAAGCTGCTCCATCGGTTCAACGATGACTGGAAGTCTGCATTGGCTGTCTTTAGATGGGCAGAATCACGTCCGGGCTATAAACCATTGGTTCTGTCCTATGATATGTTGGTTGATATACTGGGGAAAATGAAGCAAATGGAAAAGATGAAAGACCTGGTTGAAGAAATGCATCTGGCTCATCTTGTGACACCCACGACCATTGCTAAGGTCATGAGAAGGCTTGCTGGTGCAAATCAATGGAAAGAAGCTGTAAGAACATTTGATGAGTTGGGAATTTTGGGATTGGAGAAGAACACAGAGTCTATGAACTTGTTACTTGACACACTCTGTAAAGCAAACAAAGTTGAGCAAGCTCGTGAGATTTTCTTGAAGCTCAAATCAAACATCCTCCCTAATGCTCACACTTTTAACATATTCATTCATGGTTGGTGCAAAGTCAAGAGGGTTGAGGAAGCCTACTGGACAATTCAAGAGATGAAAGGGCATGGTTGTAAACCTTGTGCCATCAGCTACTCAACAATAATCCAATCCTATTGCCATCAAAGCAATTTTGGTAAGGTGGATGAGCTTCTTGATGAAATGCAAGCTCAGGGTTGCCCACCAAACATTGTCACCTACACCACTATAATGTGTTCACTGACAAATGCAGAGGAATTTGATGAAGCCCTTAAAATAGTGGATAGGATGAACTCTGCTGGGTGCAAACCCGATACACTCTTTTACAATGCATTAATTCATACGCTAGGAAGGGCTGGCAAAGTGAGAGAGGCTGTTCATGTTTTTAAAGTTGAAATGCCTGAGGTTGGTGTTACCCCAAACGCATCGACGTACAACTCCATGATTGCTATGCTTTGTCATCATGCTCAAGAACAAGATGCACTGAATGTGTTCAAGGATTTGAAATGTTCCCCACATTGTAAGCCTGATGCTCAAACGTACTATCCATTGCTTAAGTTGTGCTTCAGGACTGGAAAGACAAATAATTTGAAAAAGTTAATGGATGACATGGTTAATACACATCATGTAAGCCTCGATTTGTCGACTTACACTCTTTTGATTCATGGGCTTTGTCGAGCAAATAAATGTGAATGGGCATACCTTCTCTTCGAGGAGATGGTAGGCAAAGAAATACATCCAAGATATCTGACATGCCGGTTGCTCTTGGAAGAAATTAGACAAAAGAATATGTATGATGCTGCTGAAAAGGTTGAAGAATTTATGAAGCAAATGAAATCCACTAGAGTAGCAAGATGAACATGTATACAATTTGCCATTTCAAGTGAGAACTTGTATTTCAATTTTTTTGTAACTTGACAGATAACTTTCCTGTACTCCTGCTTAGCCAGCGGTTGGTAGTAACTGTAATTTTTAATATATTACTCGATGAAAATGATCTAATATAAAACATTTTTCATATATTGGCTGTTAGAATTTCATTTTTTCATTTAATTCCTTGATGTCTTGAAATTTTTACACAATCTAATATTTTGTTGAGTAGCAGTGAGACCCCTTGCGAGCTGATAAGTTCGCCTGTGCTTTTAATCGGTAAAGTCACAGTTGCTCTTCCATAATATAGCAGAAGATCTGTAAACATTCTGAGGTTTGAAATAAAGGAGTGTAATGTTATTGGTAAAAACACATGAACCAGTATAGTTCTCCCTGATAAAAAGCACTTGTACGAGATGATATACTGAAGACTTGTAAACAATAATGTTCTAATAGAAATTTGATCGTCCTAACTCTTATGTTTCCCTTTATCACATATTCTTCGGAGGTTGTAATATAAATATATTATCTCTGTGTGTCTGTCATGCTTCTAGTTTCTTGTTTTGTATTCAGACATATGGGTCACATGTACTGCTTCTATATTTGGCTGCATGTTCGCATTTGGTTTAACACAAAATGTAGTAAGATGGGAAGTATGGAAGTCTAACGTCAGATGGGGACAACATGCATGTGACAAGATGAATTATTGTTGTGGTAGCTGATGTAAAGACCATGCCCATGGATTACAGTTCATACATGATACTGGTTTTCAGGGAAATTCACCATGGAAAAAAAAAATTGTTGCTACTTGTTTTGGTCATTCTTGATCATATACGAAGACTGACATAAATGGTTATATTGGCTATGCAAGATTGATATTGTCAGAGATCTGTTGCTCTCTATAGTCTGTAATATAGTTGAACAAGGTTATGTATGTTTCAACTTAAATTTTAGAAGTTTTAAATTCTCGAAATGTGATATAATTTAGAATTTTCAAAATATAAGACTGTAATAACAGAGTGAGAATCACTCGATTTGGGTGCTAATGGCCACAAGAAGTAGCTGACTGCAGTCTACAGAGAGTGAGGGGCCAACGATCTTCTTCTTTGCTCCAATTATTTTAGCCAGTTATTTCTCAGTTATTTAATTCTTACTTAATAGGGATGCTTGCTTGATTTTTTATTGCATTGGAGATGTAGAGTCACGTGACCATGTCATATTTATAGACAACCAAAGAAACCAAGTAGTTTAGTGAAATACACCCAACAATTTGAGCTCCATAGGGCTCCATTCCTTTTATTTACTATAAAGGCATGTGCAGCACATCCCTCTTTGCACTTCCAATGCCTTTGTTGGATCTATAATCACCACTGCCCTTACTCTATGTCAGCAACTTAATCCGAAAACTTGGAGCTGAAATTATACACTAAAACGAGATCGTAGATTATACGCGCTAAAAGAGGTCGTAGGTTAACTCAGTGTTAAGAGTATCCACTTGTTAAAAACAAAAAAGACTAAGCGCTAAAACAGTTATATGGCCAAAATTTATATTTTAATTCTAATATAAAAGCTAGAATGGATCCATGGGATTCTCTCTGAAAAAGAAATTTGGTGAGAAGTTGATTGATTACACAGTGTCATGAACTTGATTGAGACAAGCTGGACATCCACAGTAGAACTCGAACAGAGTAGGACCTGTCTAACCAAACTGCGTCCAGTATGCTCTTCTAATCAATAATGTGATCTGAAAAATGTAAACAGCATCGGTGAGTATGCAATAAAATTTAGTATTTGTTTGCACATGCATATATTTATGTGCAAGTCTGACTCTGAAAATAATAATGATAATAACTAACAACCCACCTTTTAAATTATTTGAATAGCTAATTTATCATGGCGCACGTCTCTTCTCTTTGCTTGTTTTGTTACTGGTACTTGTAATTAAAAAAAATATATAAATTTCAAAAACATGAACAGATCAGCTACAAAAAATTAAATATTCATTACCTTATCCTCCATTAAATAGTTCTGTACATTTTATTTTTTTTTTGCTGAATTTTTAAGTTTGCGGTAAATGATCCGTGTGTGTGAGAGAGAGAGTATATGTATGATAAATAAATAAATAAATGAAGTAAAAAAAAATGTGAAGAATAATTACAGCTCAGTCCCGGTATACCCGGTAAATTATTGAATGGGGACTAAACAGAGTTCGTTTACTTTAGTCAGTCCAAATTCTCTATCTGTCCTCTCACTGAGTTATCACGGACCAAAGGAATCTCTCAACAATAAAAGGGCTTTTCACTTGATTTCTTTTGTGCCTATACTTGTATGCCATGGTGTTCTCAAAGAAAATCTTGAAACATGTGGCCCTTTTTGTTTTGTTATCATCTGCAAACAGTTTTTTTTGTAAAAAGTTTGCCTTTTCTTGTCAATTAGTTCCAACTTTTTCTTTAATCACCTTTTCTTCAATTTTTACCTGCTCTGTTTCTACAGTCTCAATTTTAGCATTAAATGCTTTGTTTTTTTCTTGGCACCCTTTTTCTCTTTGTAATAAATTAAATCAATTGTTCCGACTCATCTTCTGTAATTGGCCTTTCACCCCATTTCTTATTCTCTCTTATTTTGTGCATTTCATTCCTCTGCTATGGGCAATAAATTCTCTGTCTCCTATCCTTCTTTTTGATTGAGCTTCTTAAAATCTTCACCATGTATAAAGATCATTTCTTTGTATAGGAATCATATTCTTTTTGGTAATTCCATGACAACTTTTAAGCTCCTCTAAGCTTTTCCTTGCTAAAAAAAGCTAGTTTCATAGTTTGTATTCAAACTATTCACTAGTAAAGACCATTTCTATGATCCAAATGAACCTGGAAATGGGTTTTTGTTACATGATTCTTCAGATTTTGATTCCATTGTAAATATTGCATATTTGTGCCAAAGTTTGTATCTTTTTTGAGAGGTACAACTTTCAATGCCTCCAACATACTTTCCTCTAAGGTGGGAGAGTACTGGAGACCAATGGTGGTATGCATCACCCATAGACTGGGCAGCAGCAAATGGCCATTATGATCTAGTGAGTGAGCTTCTTCACCTTGACACCAATCTCCTCATCAAACTCACCTCCCTTCGTAGGATTCGCCGTCTCGAAACAGTGTGGGATGATGAGGAACAGTTTGATGATGTTGCCAAATGTAGATCCCAAGTTGCCCAAAAACTCCTCTTGGAATGTGAAAACAAGAAAGGCCAAAACTCTCTCATTAGAGCTGGCTATGGTGGTTGGCTTCTTTACACTGCTGCCTCAGCTGGAGATGTGGGGTTTGTGAAAGAATTGTTAGAAAGAGATTCATTACTTGTGTTTGGAGAAGGAGAATATGGGGTCACTGATATTCTTTATGCTGCTGCTAGGAGCAAGAGTTCTGAGGTTTTTGGACTGCTGCTTGATTTCTCGGTGTCGCGGAGGGCTTTTTCGAGTAATGGAGGGGAAACAGTTGGGAAAGCAGAAGAGATCCCTTCTGTTTTCAGGTGGGAGATGATGAATAGGGCTGTTCATTCTGCAGCAAGAGGAGGGAATGTAGAGATTTTGATAGAACTTCTTGGGGACGGTTTGGATGTTTTGGAGTATAGAGATGCTCAGGGATCTACATTGTTGCATACAGCCTCTGGTCGAGGTCAAATTGAGGTAACTCTGTTTTTTTAACCATATGAATTTTAATAATTTTTATGCTATCTTTAAGAACTAAGTTTCAAGCTATTTGAATTTGAATCTCATTTTTATGTGTTTTGATATAATTTTCCTGCTGTTACATGGCATATAAAAGTCTACCCATGGTACTGGCATCTTATCAAAATCAATAATTTCTTCATTTTGATGCTTCAATTGACAACATCAACTCAACTCTTATCTATCAAGCAGGTGGTCAGATATCTACTGGCATCCTACAACATTATAAACTCCGGAGATAAACAAGGGAACACAGCATTGCATATGGCTGCTTACAGGGGTTATTTGGTTGTGGTGGAGGTTTTAATTTCTTCATTTCCACAATCCATCTCCTTAACAAACAGTTATGGAGACACTTTTCTGCATATGGCTGTGGCCGGTTTTCGTAGCCCTGGTTTCCAGAGAGTTGACAGACAAATAGAGCTGATGAAACAGCTGGTATGCGGAAAGATTGTGAATTTGAAAGCAGTTATTAACGTGAGGAACAATGATGGTAGAACAGCTCTTCACATGGCTGTGATTGATAACATTCACTCGGACCTCGTGGAACTTCTCATGAATGTCCCAGAAATTGATTTGAATATTTGTGATGTCGATGGCATGACGCCACTAGATCTTCTCAACCAACGAACACGATCAGCAGCTTCTGAAATCCTAATCAAGCGGCTGGTTTCAGCCGGAGGGATCTCCAGTTGTCATGATTTTATGACTAGGAGTTCCCATCTTAAATTCCAGGGTAGTGGGGGAAGCCCTGGCACTTCTTTCAGAATTCCAGATGCTGAAATAATCTTATACGCGGATGCTGAGAATACGTATGATGTCAGGTGTGATCCTGCAGGCACAGAACACGATACATTTTCAGGTGAACTGAGTCAGTACGAGGACTCAATGGATAGGCCAAACTCATTGGCAAACAAGAGGTTTGGTTCTGTAAACTATGCTGCAAAGCGCCTGAAGACACTGCTCCAATGGCCAAGGAAAAAAGACAGAAAAGGTGATGAATGTTCAAATATTGGAGGCGACGATTCTGTTGAATCATACAGTATCTATAGAGCTTTGAGATACGATCAAATCTCACTTCGCCAGAGATTTTCAAAACAAACATCCCTTATGAACAATAAACGAATACTTCCTTTCCGCAGTAACTTGCCAAGTCCATCCACCAAAAAGAAGTTCACTACAGGCCTAAGTCATGGTGTGCTTCAGTTAACACCACATTTTGCCTTTGATTCGTCTTCAAGTCGTTTTTCAGAATCAACGCGATCCTCTCCCATTTCATTCAATAAACACAAAGGTCTTAATATCGAAAATGATGGTTTTGTTTTACATAGCTCAAATTCTTCAGTTAATGGAGAAAAATCGCTTAGGGACAGAAAACATGGTTCCTTTAACAAGAGACTGATGAACCAATACTTCTGTTTCGGAGCACAAGGCCTTGCCGTAGATGATACAGTTAGTTGTACACAACAAACTCATCAAAACTACAAACATTCTGTTCTGGAATAACTTGAATCAATTGATATTATTTCAGTTTTTGGAGCAACTATTCTTCTGAAATCTAATGGTTCTTGTAAGCTTTATTAGTTTCTTGTACTTTTGTAAGTTTAGATTTGGCACATATGTTATAATGTACTTATTATTTCTTTTGTCTAGTTTGTGTAGAATGTCTGTATTGAGTTAAATTCTAGGGTAATGACAACTGAACTTTTAGGAAATTCCTATAAACAGCAATATCAGTACGTACGGGTTTTCTTTTTCTGTAACTAGTGTGTGAATATTCGACTTTATTTCTTGTTTGTAGTTCGTGTACATCAAACAAGAATTATTTTGATGTTCATACCCACGGCACAAACTTTTGTAGTTCACGTTTTTCTATTTTTTAAACTTTTGTGCATTACAGCAATTCTTGTGCTAACTTGTTGGAAACATAATCTACTGTTTGCTAGTTTTGTGCACTAAAACTGACTCTTTCTTGACAACTTATTGGAAATATCAAATTTTTATTCAAACTCAAGCGATAAATACTGCTATAATCCTTAGGATTGCGTTTGGACTGAGAGAATAAAATGAGAATGAGAATGAATTTGATTCGTGTATAATTATTATATGAGTTCACAAAATTTTATGATCTCTATAAGAGATTGTGGTGGAATGAGTGTAATTTCATTTCATAGGGAAGAGGAATAATCCATTCTTTTTATTTTATCATGATTCTTCCTCTCATTCATTTTCATCATTCCTTCTACTACTAATTTTCACTAAATTCCTTCTAATTTTTTATTTATTCCTTCTCTCATTATATTCTCTCAATTCAAAGGTCGCATTAGGTTGTGTGGACAGAGAGAATAGAATGAGAGGGAGAATAAATTTAATCCATGTGTAAGTACTATAGAAGATCACAAAATTTTATGATCTTTATAGGAGTTGGTAATGGAATGAACCATTACTTTCACATATAATTTCATTCCATGAATAATGAAGAGGAATGAATCATTCTTTTTTTTTCATTGCTATTCTCCATTTCATTCATTTTCATCATTATTTCCACCGCTATTTTTTTACTAAATTTCTGCTAATTTTTATCTATTCTCCCTTTTCTTTCATTCTCTCGATCTAAACGCAAACATCAAAGGTCATGTTATCTTTGAGTTAAATAATCAATTTACAATTTTTTACATATATTTCTTATTAGAATGACACTTTTTCCTTGATTTTTTTTTTTTTTGTCTTTTTTTGGTCGCGTTTGATTAATTGATATTAATACTTGATTCTTAATTTATACAACTCATTTGTTATGATTTATTTATTTATTTTAAAAAAGGAGAAAATATGACGACCATGAAAAAATCAGCGCCATAAAAATCTTCACCTACACCTATTAATCCCTCCATCTAACGAGACGGTTCTTTACTGTCTACATATTACCTTGCTTAACTTCAATTAAACTCTCGTCTAAACACTATACGTTGTCTTACATCTGCAACCGTCTAAGCACCATACATTGTCTTACATCTCAAAACCTCTTAGTGATTTTTGCAACATTGGAAAAACTGGAACTTAATTAATCAAACTTGAATTCTTTTTTTTTTTTTTTTTTTTACCTAAATGGGCAAATGTAGATTATATTTGGTTTCAAATTTCATATTAATTGTTTGATCAAGTCTATGCTATCGTGTCCTGTGGCAGAGCAGGCCTGCCTAACCTGCCTAACCCAAATGCCTATTTATAATCTTAATAAGAACCAACGAATGAATTTATTTTTCTGCTCCAACCTAAAACCAGTTATTCAGCTAATAGGCAGAGACGTGGTGCTGACAGATGAGCGTAGCGACTAATAAATTTTACTATTTTCAGTTCAATAAAATTACAAGACTTTTTTTTCACAGATAGCAAGGAATTCTATAATTGTGTTTAAATTATACCGTCTATTTATACTAATTTATTAATTTACAACAAAAGAATACGTCTAATATGACTCTTTAATTTTATTTAATTATATGAATTGGGTTAATCATGTTCATAGTAATGTATCCATTTATTCTTTTATCACGAATTGGACTAATAAGAAGTAGGTCCATTTAGAGTCAATCTATTTATACTAATATAGTAATTAACAATAGGCTTTTACGAATTACATTGATTGAAATAAACTTATTTCATACTAAACTACAATAAAATTAATATATCATAACATAATAAAATTAATTATTAATCAAATTATATATTTAAAATAACTATGATCAAATTGATAATCACAAATAATAATATGATCTACCTAATTAATCAATGCTAATTATAATATAAATTATTAATTAAACTAATCTATTCAAACAATATAATTATAATTAAATTAATAATAATAAATTATTCATATTGTGCACGGGTTTTGAAACTAGTATCATTCTTGTTTTATATTCAAAGTTGTGATATAATTAAAGAGCTTCTCTTTTACCCAAACTTTTTGTAAGTATGAAAAAAATGATATCTTCAATAAAAAAATTAAATATTGAAATAGGTAATTTTATGTCTTAAAGTCTGTGTTATGCACTCTTATAAAGGTGCAATTTTCTGGAATTGATTTGAATTTCGACAAAGTCAAATGCTGGAGTTTTTAAAAGAAAGAAAAACAGAGTTATTAAATATATTAGGTATTTTCTACCTGCAAGACTGTGTTTATGTTGCCCCAAGAAATCTATATTAAATAAATTTCCTTAAAGTCTTAAACTAAAGTAATAAAAGAATTTATTTTTTTCTTTTGCAAAATGCAAAAAAAAATTATTGATAAAAAAATCAAATCTAACATAATTGGATTTGAAGCAGAACAAAC
This sequence comes from Centella asiatica, assembly GCA_014636745.2. Lineage (NCBI taxonomy): Eukaryota > Viridiplantae > Streptophyta > Magnoliopsida > Apiales > Apiaceae > Centella > Centella asiatica. Next base: position 922,310 of record CM025781.1, on the reverse strand, counting down.
CGAAAACACACAGAAACACTAACTTAAAAGCACAAGCAAAAAGACTGAAAATACGAATAGATAACAAACAACGCTACCACCTAAAGACTTCTATCTCCGTTGCAAAAAAAAAAAAAAAAAAAAAAAAAAATGGTTACACATAATTGCCCCAGCAAAGTAAAAAAAATAAAAAATCACACGAGGCAAACCACAACGCGAAGCATTTGTACTAGTATTTCTTTCGCGAGAAACTTGAAATGCTTCGGAGGAATGTTTCACATGCAATTCGAAGAGTTTTACATTTCTTTTATTTTCTACTTTCGGAAAAAAGAAAAAAAAAGAGTTTAGAGAGAGAGGACTGTTGAAGTATGCCACAAGCTTCAAAATCAAGTCAGTCAAAACAATCAAAAACTATTAATACTTGAAATGAATTTCAAGATATAAAGTCAATATTATTAATAACTAGTAAAAGATAGTCGAGGGCATTTCAGATCAACCATAAAATGCAAGAATCAGGGATATTTCGATAATTTTGACCTTTACCTTCCGTAATTTCATCTAGTCTCTACGATTCAAATTTCATTTGTAAATAAAACAGCTAATTAGCCTCCCAACTTTCTCGATTCGTGTGTGTCCAAATCTATTATTTACTATTTTTGATTATCAAACAACATTCTCCACCGTATGTAAATACTAGTCTATTTTGTTTGCGCGCAATTTTTTCACTTTTTTTTTATTTAATTAAAACAACTCATACTAACAAAATAAAACATAGTAATTTTTTAAGAGCTAAAAAAATCCAAATATTATAATATTTTTATTTTCACAATTATAACAATTTTTCTAATATTATTTTTTAAAAATGTTGGACCTATGGGGAGCCTCAAAGTCCCGAGATATATATATATAAAATATTAATTGGGTGCGAGAACAGAGTAATTTTCATTTCATTCTGCTGTATCATTTTGGAGAAGGCTCAACAGATATCGTTTCTCTTCCGTTGAGACCTTCTCAATTTCCGGTGTTATTTTTCTTTTGTTTTTACTTTCTTTGTTAAGAAATTGATAAAAGAAAAAAAAATGACGAATGATGAAATAAGGAACGATGCAAAAACAGCAGAGGAGAAAGCATTGGATGAATGGCTTCCGGTGACTTCCGCAAGGAATGCAAAATGGTATTATTCGGCTTTTCACAACGTTACTGCCATGGTTGGTGCTGGTGTTCTTAGTCTTCCCTACGCAATGTCTGAACTTGGATGGTACCTTCCTACCTTTTTCTTTAATTTTCCTTTTAATTTTTGTGATTTTGATCGCATAACCATTCTTTAATTTCTATGTTCTTGTCGTTTGTGTTTTCGGAAAGGTGTTTGAAGGACACGTATACTAAGTAGAATAAAAAAAATTGGTATGACTTTTGAGGATAAAAATCTTGATATGACTTCAGTTGTTATGTTTTTATCGTTTATGTTGCGTATTTTCAAGAATTTTGTTAGTGTTTTGGTACGTATCGAAAGTATCATAATATTTACCCCAAAAAGTTAAATTCTTTGCTATATTTGATTGATATATCTGATATGTTTCCCTTTTTCTATCGGCTTCTTGTGAATCAGAATCAGTTAATTGATTCTTTTTCATATATGAAACCCCTTTGTTCTTGTGAATTAGAAATATATATAGTAATCATTTAACATATACATGTTATATACATACATATCTTACAGGGGACCAGGAATCACCATACTTATTATGTCATGGGTGATAACCCTGTACACACTATGGCAAATGGTGGAGATGCACGAAATCATTCCGGGGAAACGCTTGGACAGGTACCATGAGCTCGGCCAAGCCGCTTTCGGCGAGAAGCTTGGCCTTTGGGTTGTGGTTCCTCAACAGCTTATTGTTGAAGTTGGTACATGCATCGTTTATATGGTCACTGGAGGCAAATCACTGCAGAAGTTTCAGCAATCTGTTTGCCCAACTTGCAAACCTATCAAAACTACATATTTTATCCTCATATTTGGTTCTGTTCACTTTGTCCTCTGCCTTCTCCCCAACTTTAACTCCATTTCTGGCGTCTCCTTGGCCGCTGCTGTCATGTCCTTGAGGTAAAATTCTTTTGCTCTAAATTATACCGTCAAAATCTAGAATCTCTAAAATTTAAGCTAAAACAAATGCGACCGTAGACAGAAAGCACAAGGTTGCTAATTTGGGATACCAAGAAAAATGTTTAAACGACAGAATTTATCGAAGTAATATTAGTCATTGTTTCTTTTTTGATATGGTGACAACATTTTTGTTTTCAGTTATTCAATGATTGCTTGGATAGCTTCAGTGAAGAAGGGGATACATGGGGAGGTGGACTATAGCCCTAGGGATAAGACAACAGGTGGAAATGTGTTGAACTTCTTCAGTGCATTGGGAGATGTGGCTTTTGCCTATGCTGGTCACAATGTTGTACTGGAAATCCAAGCCACAATTCCTTCAACTCCTCAGGTACCTTCTAAGAAACCAATGTGGAAAGGTGTGGTGGTCGCCTATATCGTCGTCGCCGTCTGTTACTTTCCTGTTGCAATTGTTGGATACTACATTTTTGGCAACACTGTCGACGACAACATCCTCATCACCCTAGAGAAACCAAATTGGCTTATTGCAATCGCCAATATTTTTGTTGTTGTCCATGTCATTGGAGGCTACCAGGTCCCCTTTCTCTGTTGTTTCTGAATTTCACTAATTAGCTGCCTCTGTTTAACATATCAGCCAAAGAATGTACCATGTTTAGTTCACATAATCCATTTTTGTTTCTATCTGACAGTATAATTCACGTTACAAGAATGTAAAATCTCTAAACAAACGAAATCGTAGCATCAGCTTTCAGCCATTAATGCTAATTGTTTTGATTTTCTTAAAACTGCGCACAGATATTCTCAATGCCTGTGTTTGACATGACTGAAACTTACTTGGTCAAGCAAATGAAACTCCGACCTTCTACAGCGCTTCGTGTTGCTGTCAGATTTACATATGTTGGTAAGAAATTGATAAATGATTCAACCTTGCTTCAAGCATTTGCATCTTTTTTCGTCTTTTAATCACAAATTTTTCTATTTGGATTGCATGGTTTGCAGGGTTGACATTGTTCATTGGTATTGCATTCCCTTTCTTTGGTGGCCTATTAGGATTCTTTGGTGGATTTGCTTTGGCCCCTACAACATACTATGTAAGTGAAACTAATGTTGTTGTACTATTTATTTTCGTCTGAATTATTGAATGTTTGAAGTTTAATATTTTTCAGAACAATTTATCAAACATAATTCTGAAACATTTTTTCTCCTGTCTACTACGTTGTAGCTTCCCTGCATCATTTGGCTTATCCTTGTTAAGCCCCGGAAATTTAGCCCATCTTGGTGGATAAATTGGGTAATTAGTTTTATTTTTTTCTTCTTTTTTAATCTGAAAATTAGTACCATAATTAAATTAGTTTTTTCTAATGTCTTGACTGATCTCTTCAAACTTCTGTTTGTATTTTCTTTTTTCAGATTTGCATAATATTGGGAGTTATATTGATGATTTTGGCACCCATTGGGGGGCTCAAAACAATCATCGCTTCATCCAAGAATTACAAGTTCTTCAACTAGATATTATCATGCTTTTTTGTCGCATATCTACTTACTTCTGAGTTCAAAAGAAGAAGAAGACGATGACGACAAAGATGAAGATAATGTTGATTAGCTACATTAAAAATGCAGGATTTGCTGCTCGTAGGAATATAATGCCACTTTATTGCTTAATTATTATATAGTAAAGACGAAGATAATGTTAATTAGCTGTATTGAAAGGCAGGATTTGCTGCTGATAGGAATTTAATGTCAATTTATTTCTTAATTATCTAGTAAATACTATTCCTCGTAAAACTACTTGCGATATTTTCTACTGGTAGCAAAAACGTATCTTGTTTTTTTCCTCCCTTTTAGAATTCAACCAGGATCTAACATATTACTTTCCAGTTTCCACGTTCACAAAATAGTTATTTCAATATTATGTATGGACTGAGTATTAGCTCTGTGAATTTATTTATTTAATCTTTATTAATACATACAGAAATCAATATCAATATCATAAGCTAATTTAGAAAATTTAAAAAGATAATATGACAATTACTTTCACGGTTTTAATGTCCAATATAAATTCAATTGTCTTTTTTATATTTCCCTTGTGCTTTCAAGGGGTTAAAAGTTAGAAAAATTCACTATTACATGAGCGCTCTTCCAATTATGAGAATATTTGTTGAGTCTAATTATATGAATTAATATTTATTGTTAACGTATATAATATTTTCTTAACTCTGGCCAAATGCTAAATGTTTTCCTCATCTAATTTATCCATAAATTTTCTTTTGCAAAATGTAGTTTTATAAAGCAGAACAAATTTGAAAACAAAACAAATGGAGTTTGGAAAATATTTATTTTGTCCCCTAACATTAATAGTCAAATCAATATTCAATATAGATAATTCGAAAAACATAAGTGATGAAATTAGTTATCATGATTCGTGCATATGAGGAGATGACCAAGCAAAAAAATAATCTCCGTTCCAAAAAAAAAAATCATTTTATTTATATTAAGTTATAAAATTTTAAAATTCAAATTATGATAAAAATTTAATAATATTTTTTCATAATAAAAGTTTATTTTGTTGGAATTATAATTTATTATGTAATGTTAATTATTTTATGATCAAAATCAATCAAAATTTAATTATAAATTTTCATAACGGTATTAGATTATTTTTTAAATTGTGTTCTTTTTTTTGAAAAGGATGGGAAGCTATTTCGGCAAAGTTAAGGTTGAAAAGAATTGGAGCCTATCGAAGAAACTTTAATGACTCACACTATTACTAGGCCCGGCCCAATTAGACTGACCAGATCTAAAATTAGTATAAGCCCAATTATAACGGTATATAACGGCGGCATATTACGGAGGACTACATTTCAGCGAAGGAAGATTTTCCCGCCATTTTGTCCCAGCTGAAGTGCTGCTGAACAATCCGTTCGTTCACATTCTCTGCAACTCGACCAAACCCTAGAACCGATCTCCATGGAAGAGCAAATCAAAGCTGAATTCAAGAAGAGTGGATTCACTCTCGACGACGAGGAAGAAATACTCAAAAAATGTAAGCTTTTCTTCGGTCGATTTGCCCTCTAATCTAGCCCTGATTTACTCACCAAATCGGCTCAATTCTGATCTTCAACTCTGATCTTCGTTGTTGTTCAGGTCTTACATTTTGTATAAATTACAATCTCAGTCCTTCTGATCTTGTTTCTAGCTGGGACGTTTATTCACTGAATAGGTAATCTTACTCCTAACCCTAATTGTGTAGCCTACTGTTTGTAAAAACTATATTTCGAAGTATTTGATGGTATTTTACCCTTTGATTTTAAAAAGAAATGAAAAAGGGTTTTAGAAATTACTGAGAATTGAAAAGGATTAAGGAACTAATTAAGATATATTGTTTGTGACAGGCAGCTAGAATTGACAGTGCAAAATGCTCATATGGATGGATTTTTACAGCAACTACAAAATGAACAGAAAGAGGCCATCATTAAGAAAGAGCCTGGATTGCATTTGTATTCCAACGATGTTGAGATGTAAGCACTACATAGAGTCTTTGCGCAAGCTTAATTGTTTTTGCTCAAATGTTCTGCCTTTTGTCCCCTAAATTAGGGAGTTTAGGGTGAACCTGTTAACAGTATGAAAGTTTGGAGCAGTGTTCCAATTGCTCGCTTTCATAAAAGTTTATTGACTTTTTCTGGACATATGGTTTTGTCCTTGTGATTTGCACCGTATATAGCTTGGTCTGTTTGAAGAATGGGAGCTGTACTAATCTCCCTTGAGGCCTTCAATTTTAAGTTTACATTTATTACAACTGATCAAAGAAAGATCGGCAACTGCACTAGTCTCGTATCCTGAAAGTTCCTCAAGTGGTTGCAAGTTATGACTTACAGTAGTTATTGATTAAGAGACCGTGAATTTTATTGCAGGATATTGAATGATAAACCTGAAGATACAAAAGATGGTATTCCCGATTCTCCAGTAGACAAATATGACACAAGTTATTTGGGCCCTCTGGATTCAGCACATAAAACCAATGGGAGTATTCTTCCCTCTGGGAAACCTTTAGATTTGGTGACACCTTTTGGGCAACGGAAAAGCAAGTTTGTCATCCAGTCCACCCTCAATAATCTGCCCAATGCAGATTGCATTAAGAAAGAAGATGATGAGAATTCCGAGGATGACATCATAAAGAGGGTACAACCCAGCAAAAGGTGTTCCTTGCAAACTCATTGTTCCCACCCTGAACCAAGTTGTAGATTCATGTATGACAGGATTGAAGATAAGGTATATTTAGTTTCAATAAGCGTGATGCAATATTTCTCAAATGTAGAGTACTAATTCACATTTTGGTATTCAGTTTAACTTTCTTGAAAATAGAATTATGAAGCAAACAAAAGCATTTGTTGCGTCTGGGATTTATGAGGAACCTGTGGATCCAACAGTTGCTTCACAGGTAATTCGACAGACAACTGTCTTTACTATCTCTTTTTGCATGCATGTGGCAAGATCAACATACAGTAAAGTTTCAGGTTAACTGTAGTCAAGCCTGTAGTCCACAATTCAATACATTGATTTCTTTGAACTTGAGAGTTCTTCTAAGAGGGTTTTCTTTTAAGCAATTTCCTCAATTTGTTCGCTTACTCCTAGTTTAATCAAAGAGCTTAAAATTCAAAGGAACTTACAATTTTTGGAAGTCATTGTTTCAGAAAAGCATATTTGCTGTTGGAATGGTGTGTTGTGACGAAGAAGGTCGTCTGAAGGAGAAGCCTATCTTGCTGCAAAGCAGGTAATGAATCTTACGTGCTGGAATTATTGACTTTCATTGACTACTACATTGTATTTAGGGGTTTTATTTTTCAAAATTCCTCTTTTAGCCTGGGTTTGGTTTTGCTGGAGAAGATATGAATATACACATGGACTGTTTTGCTCCTGCTACATTAGATTTGATTGTTTCATTATCAATCAGACTTGGTTACATTAAAAAGTACATGTCACATAGCAGGAGAAGCATTCTGCACTTAAACGTACTTGGATATAGCAATCAGGAACAAGCATCACAGTAGAAGCTACCAATTTGTGCTGTTGAGTTATTTGGACCTTTTTGTCAAGGAACCTCATGTACCACTTTCACCAAAAAATCCTTAACTAGTTACAATTCTATTCAGTTGAATTTCATTTTTCGAGTCAAAGTATGTAGTGTTGAATATTTCAGTGTTCTCCATGTTTTTCGTTCATTTAGTACATTTTCTGATAATTATGGTTTCTCATTCCGAGTTTATGATAGTGTTGAGCATTCTGGTGGCCAACGTGTTCGTCTTGACCTGCAAAAATTAAGTCAATTTTCCATCTTTCCTGGCCAGGTAAGTGACTAGGAAAAGAAAAAATTTATAATTTTGTAATTTCTTGATCTATTTTCAATTTTTCTTCCCACAACCATTGATCTATGACACTTGATGAACTGCTGCAGGTGTTAGGCATCAAAGGCAACAATCCTAGTGGACACTGTTTAATAGCGTCAGAAATTATAGACTATGTTCCATTATCTGATTCTGCTGATGAGAATTCTCCACCTGCAAAGAAACAAGCGATGGATCATGAGTTCAGTTCTACTGAGCCATCTTGTATACTGTCAGAACTATCAGTGGTGGGTAATCTTGTGATCCAATAGCATAACCATATGCAGGTTGATCATGTTTGCTTTATACTCTTGTACCCTTTTTACAAAAGTGTGATCCACATCCATGTATTATTGGAGAACTCATGACCTACCAATAAAATGTGACCTGGGAGTGTGTTTACTGGTTTCACTACTGACATCCTTTTTGTTCAAGATGCCCATATGACTTTAATCTTTCTTCATTCTTGAGAGTCTAATTCAATGCTTCGTACATCTTTTGTATCTTCTATCATGCAATATTTAGCTTGATGTATGGTTAAACAACATTGAGTCGTAACAACTATGTTTGATAATCTTTGTATTCTCTTAATCGTATGAGCACATCTCATTCATTTAGAATTTTTTACAGATTATTGCAGGAGGTCCTTTTACCACAATCGATAATTTGATGTTTGAACCTCTGACTGAGCTTCTGGCATATGCACGAAGAAAGCAGCCTCAGTTACTTATACTGGTATGAACATAACAGTTTTTATGTTGATAAATTTTTTGAGTTATTCTGTCTTCATTAGTTACTGTAGAGTTGCATCTTAGTTGTAGTTTTTTGGCAGCTAGGACCATTTGTTGACTCAGAACATCCTGATGTCAAGAAAGGAATTGTAAAACAGACCTTTGAGGAGATATTTCATCATGAGATTCTTGGAAGGGTATTCACCTTTTTTATTCATTATGCAGTATTTTCTATCTTTTGTTGGTATATCTGTTCTTATTCGTGTATATATTTAATAATTTGTTCCCCAGCTTCTAGATTATGTGGAGTACATGGGTTCAGCAGCTCGTGTGATTCTTGTGCCATCGATACGAGATGCTAATCATGACTTTGTTTTCCCTCAGGTTATTATCATAACAATGCATATCATGCCCAATTTCCTATTTATTGATATAGTCCAATTACTAGCAACATTTTCTCTCTTTGTTGGATCTGCAGCCTGCTTTTGATATCCGTCTGCCTGACCTTAAAGATCAGGTAACTAACATTTGGGAGATTTAGGAAGTTTCTGCGTAGTTTTCCTGAACATTTTACTGGACTAGTCAGAGAACTCACTGACATCACATTTGTATTTACCCAGATAACCAGTCTCACAAATCCTGGAACTTTCTGTGCTAATGAGGTAAAGAAGCTGTCAAAATAGTGTTTGGCTTTTATGTTCAGGGACCTTCATGTTTCATGTTTGTGATCTTTGTGATGCCATTGAATGGATTAACAAGTTCATTGTTTCCCTTTTATCGATCATTTCATTCATTAAAAGAGGTCAGAAAACATTCTTTTGGAGATTTCAATTAATGCATGCTTCCTTGTGCTGGATTTGAGCTCACACTCAGTAGAGGTATAGATAATCATGGAATAAAAGGAGTAGAACTAAGCATCTTCTGTATTACAAAATTAAAGTTAGTTCAAATCAATTTCCTGAATATATATGGCTCCTGTCTATGCATCAGCATTTCAGGTAAGCAAGCCATTAATTTATCACCATGAGTCCAGTGTACTTAGAGAAATCTTACTGTCTTTTTCCATTCCCTTCTGCATATCAAACTTTGACAGTATGATAACTTGAATCTTTGAAATTTGGCCTTTTTGTGACCACTCTTACATATCTACATGTCAGTTGTTGGTCTCTCAATGAGCTCTTATGGAAGAAAATGAGGGCGATAAATAAATTTGCACATTGTAAGATATTTTAATTCATTAGTACCATGGGCAAACACCAAAAAGTGGTGGTTAGATATAAGAGGTTGAGAAAAGCCTCCTATCACAGAGGTCTTAAGTAATCAAATCCACCAAATTTAGCTTTTGATTATGGATGTAAGTCGGAGTTTGATTTAAACAATTTCTAATCATTTGTCTAAATTTCAGGTCAAGGTTGCTTGCTGCACTGTGGATATTATCAAACAGCTTAGTGGAGAGGAGATCTCCCGTAATGCTGCTGGGGGATCCAAGCATCGCATGAGTACACTTGCAAACCATATCTTGTGCCAGCGCAGGCATGTTTGAAAATAGGACCTTGAATTTTCTTTTTCTTCTTTTTTAAAGATCCAAAAAATATAGTCAACTTCTGTTTTTTACTTATGGCCTTTAAAATTTCTGCAAAACAGCTTCTATCCACTATATCCACCGGCTGAAAGCGTTCCCCTGGATTTTTCACTTGCTCCACAAGCTCTTGAAATTTCTTCCATTCCTGATATTCTCATCCTCCCATCAGACTTGACTCATTTTGTGAGGGTAAACAGAAGTTGCAGTTATTTTCTTGAGTCTCAACTTGGAGAAAGCACATAACAGATTTGTTTAAAGCATTTATTTAGCTTAAACTTCCGGCATGAAATTATATGAATCCATATATCAATGCATCAAATCAAACTTCTAATTTCCACGTGTGCAGGTGGTGTCTTTGGGGGGAAGAACCGAAGGAGAAGAGCAAAAGAAGTGCCTTTGTGTTAATCCAGGCAGACTAGCAAGGGGTGAAGGAGGGGGCTTCTTTGTAGAGCTAAACTACCTTGGAAGCCCTGACTCAGCAACTGCTTCTGTTATCCGCATATAAGCCTCCGAGTAGAAAAGCAAAAGTTTCTTTTTTTGCTATGTATGAGATACATTAGCATGGGAAATTGGAATGCATCAGGTAAAGAAACGAGCATTCTTGGAGTCAAGGATTTCTAGATGCTGCATCGCCCTAACTGGTTATTTGGAACGAGGAGAAAATATATCTCGGGAAGCTAATGCTGAACAAATGTCCAAGCTTTGCAGGAACTGTGCAGTGACATAGCCTAGATAACCTGAGTGTTCGATTTATTGTACCAAAGCTTAGATTAGAAACTTAGAACCCATCTTTCAATTTAGTGTCGTTATATATTTACTAGTTTAGTAGCCATGTATTACCTGATTGTTTCAATTTAGATGTTAATAATATATGCATCTCTTAATTCTCGTAATGTTATCATTTTGAATTGGTGTTACAACTCCATAGCTGGAATAATGTTTTTTCCCTCCAAGGAAACACTTGAAAGTCTATTTCTTGCAGGGAAGTTGGAAGGCCTCAAGTTCACAAAGGTCACTTGGTTATTTGAAACTATATGACTGGGAAAAGATAAAGGTCCTTGTCTTGCAGGAATTATTAAGTGCCATAACCTAGTTGATGACCTGATTGTTCAATTTGATAGGCCACCAAGCTTATATTAGAATTTAGATGGAACCCAGTTTTCAATCTAGTCCCAGTGTCATGTATTACTACGATGTAATGTGTGTAGGTTGTTGATATTGACAGGTAAAATTTTACTATCAACGCAATAAAGTGTCAAAATTACTCGCCCTTTTCAAAATTTAAGATATAAATTTATTTTTTGGTTATTTTAAAATTAAAGATACATTTTTATTTTTAAACTAAAAAGTTATAAAGTTCTTTAAATGTTATTTTACTATTTCAAATAATTTTATTATCTTCGTTACTTAGTGGTTCTTATCATAATTGTCACTATTATTATTTCAAATAATATGATAATAGAGATGTATTTAGAACATTACAAATATATTTTAAAATCATTATTTTAGAAATGTACTTTTTAATTTTGTAACAGAGGAAGTATTTTTGTCGCTATACTATTAGCGCAGAACCTTTTACGAAGCAAACGGAATATGCCAAGGATGTAACATATCCAATACCGCAGGGAATGATGTTCTTGGGAATATTCGTGTCCCTTTAGATCCATTCCCTAACTCTATCAATACCATGTGTAATTGTTATGTATCTGTCCCACCAAACTCTGATCTTTCTTTGCTCCATATAAAAAGTAGTGGTATTCGCAAGAAAACTAGCAGATGTATGAGCTGTTTCTCTCAAAAGTTTCGTCTGCTAATGAGTATAAGATGACTTTCTCAACTTTGTAATCAAACCTTTATTATCCTACGATAATGCCTTATGGTCCGAAAGTAGTTTGTCGACTCTGTTATGTCGACAAATGTGGCAGATGTTAAATGAAATACAGCTAAACGGTGTTAACTCTATTTTTAATTTCTTCCACCGCGTGCATTGGGGACCAGGGGGTTCGGGGTGACACTGCTACAACCACCCAAATTGTGCAAGGAATACTTTTATAGAATGAATATTCTCCCTTCGTACCAGTACATAAGAGAATATTGAATTAAAGATAATTTTTAGGGGAAAATCATTTCCATGACCTAATCACTGGGTACAGCATTATCAAAAATAACAACAAAAAAAAAAATCACGTGACTTTATAAAGTAAAACTAATAATTGTTTTAATAAAACACACACATATTCGTCTTTATCTATACGACTTTACCAAAACTTTAAATAAAACATAATGATAATAGAACTACAAATAAATGAAATTCAATGAAGATGCAGACGCAAGCATTTGCCGGTAATAATAATAGAGAACCATAAATTAACACCTATCCAATTTGTACAAAGAGTTGACCAATTACGTGAAGTAATAGAACAAAGAAAGAATAAAACAAACAACAATGCGTACTTTACAATTAACTGAACTACGAGATGATTGGTGTGAGCCCCGCTACAGAAAAATACTCTGCTACTTCCATCTCATTTCCTTGGCTCTCTCCTTATCAAAATACTCCATCCAGCGATTTGAAACCCAATGCATACTAACCAACACCGCACTCCCAATCACAAGCATCCATGAAATCCAAGCCCACTTCGGAATCACACCATCACCATCACCACCACCACTTACATAAAAAACACCCATTCTATACACAAATAACGGCCCCAAAATCCCTCTAACCACCGTATAAAAACCATAAAACAAAGGTGACAAAAATTCATAAAATTTTGCGGCCGCCGGAATGTCCGATTTTCGATATCTGGCGAGGCTCCAAGTGTTCTGACACGGACTCGTGATCTCGGCAAGAACGAGAAGAATCAGAACCGGAACTGAACCGAACCGGATGAAATATCGACATGTCACGAAAACATAAAGTGTGGCCAAGTGATGAGCAATGAAAAGAACATCACGAGGAAAAAAGACCATGTAGTGGATGAGGTCCATGAAAAAATAAGCAATGCTAAATTCGAGTACGACGTTTTGGAATTTTGTATTGGGAGAAGCGAAATCGGAGAGTTGATGAGTTGGTGAAGGTAGGAGAAGTAACGAAAAAATGGCTAAGAGAACGGCAGGAGTTCCATGAGATAGAGATATGAGACAACTTGACGCTTCAGCTCTGTGTTTACTGCCCCAGTTCTTGAAAATTGTGTAGTAACCAAAGAGATATATTATGAGGAACATGAAGATAAAACCAGGAAGTGTTGAGCCATAAGGGGTTAACATATCTTTTTCCATGCAAGGAAAATGGTTGCAGAAGATCTTTTTCTCCATGTAAAGAGATGGGATGAAATTAGTCTTAATAGATTGCTCAGGGGAAATTAATAGCATATATTGTAGGAGTAGACACCTTTTTTATACCTACCAATTGTTTCTTAAATAATAAAAAATATTGGTCCTACTCCTTTGTGAAGTAGGACTATGATTGATATTTATATTTCTTGATAGTACTCGGAGATTTTTTTATTTTCTTTGTCAGATCTTTTGGAGTTAGAGTTTCGATAGTTCATTGCTTAATCAATTAAGTTTTGTCACTACATATTGCATTATCCAACGAAGAGCTAAAGACACATCAGCCCCTGACATGTATAGTACTTTTTTATATGATATGAGCCGTCCATATTTCGTACAGGGGTGCTATTTTAATGTGTAATTATGGAACAAAAATATTTAATTCAAAACTTTTATATTGAACTCTTTGATGGAAGTACGATCGTATTCTTAAACGTGCACGTTATCTTACGAGATATGCTTTTATCCTTGCGCAATAAGAAAAAGACACGTGCAGTTATGCTTATCCATAAAATACGAAATCAATTATAGACAGTAACAAGAACACAATAATCTTAGAAACCCATTTCGAAAGAATTATTAAACTCCTGTTTCGTACACGAACAATTCAACGGAATAAAAAAACGGCACTCAAAACCTTTCTCCTTCGACTTTTTTTCTTCCCCTATTTCCAGTTATATCTATATCTGAATCAAATTTTGTCTACATGAGCTTCCACCATATTGATGTAGGCCACTATGGCATTCATTAGGCAGGGTTAGCTGCATCTCTCTTACAATTACATTACCATACCACCATCAATGGTAAGCACCTGCAAAGCAGCGCCGACAATCCAGAAGCAAAGAAATATAATATTAGAACCCAAATTTAGTATATGCAGAAAAAATTGTATTGCCTCAGAGAGTCATAGAATATTTTGCAGTACAGTTTTGGTTGGGAACTACTGCAGGACTTGGGAAATAAATTGAGGTTGGTTTATGAGATTTATAGCTACTTCGTGAGAAAAATAATCCTTGCTATTAGATAACATGAAATACTAGTGAATTACAAACCTGTCCGGTCATGTAACCAGCAGCTGGATTAAGAGCTAAGAACTCCACCAGCCCAGCAACTTCTTCTGGTTGTCCATATCTTCCTGAAATAACAGTAACAATTTCATAGTAACATCAATGTCTTAAACATTCTTGTTTTGTAATGTTCACAAAAATAGGTGCAGGTCAGCACTTTTAAGTCTTTCAATTACAGGAACAAACGAAGAAAGGTGTAAGATAATGAATTACTGCACTTAATTCATAATTGATATCCCTGAAACTGACTAGACACATTGACCATAACAATGGACGAATAGCTATCAATATCTACCAACGTCAACACCTATTTCATATTTCAGAAGTGACTTTGATATTCATATATATTAGATGACTTATGGTAGATGCGCTTTTACTCACATAGGCAACCTGCTAGGAAACTAGCAGTTGATATTACGCGGCATAGAGAAATTATTGTTACATCTGTTCATGTATAGATGATATAAAAGTGGTAAGAAACTACGAATGGAATTTGGACACTGGTAACATATATGTAAGTTCTAAGCAGAAACATATGTCAAGTAAAGGGGACCCAATCTACAAGTTAACGATAATCATCATGTCAGTTCAGAACCATAAATAGAATCCATTTTCTACTGACTACTCAGAAGGACCCGTGATCAAACCAAAGACTAAAGGATGGCGCTGCAATGATGAGGGAGAAAAGGTCACACAAAAAGATATATTTTTTTCCCATTAATGATACATATGGCTGTTATGGAAACTAATACATAAACAAGACCTTGTTCTCACAAAAAAAAAAACCGTGAGTATCTTGTGTCCATAGATGTCAAAACTCACCCAAGGGGATGGTTCCTAATATTTTTTTCTCAATGTCTTCCCCAAGCTTAGCTGTCATATCAGATGCAATGAATCCTGGTGCCACAGCATTCACCTACACGCGAAATTAAATTAAAATTTTCATCTACTACTATTGCTGCAACTCAACCTGAATCTGCATATATAATAACAAGTGCAGCAAAACTCACATTAATATTCCTACTTGAATATTCCTTTGCCACAGCTTTAGTGAAGCCAATGACACCTGCTTTTGCAGCACTGTAATTTGCTTGCCCGACATTGCCAACTAGACCAACAACTGATGCTATATTAATTATCCTTCCCTGGGAAATAGCAGCAGACGTGATTAAAGATCCAAGACCAGAACAGACAAGATGGTGTAGATTAGTAAGATGCCCAATTTCCAGTTCAAACAAACTTATCAAATGTGTTCAGATTGCATAGATAGTAGCCAAGGTAAGGGAAGCGAATATATTTCTGTGAAACCCCACTGAAACATTTATGAATTGTAGTACGAGTTTGTTGAACCTAACTCTTTTCTATGATAAAGATTATGGTCATATAGACGGGCTGTATAAGCCAAATGGTCACAGAAGCCCATTATCAAACAATTCAGGGTCTGAACTGAACTCCTCCCTATCCCTCCCATCAGAAAATGAAAAGATTACAATATCTTAAATGAAAAATAGAGAACTGCACCTATCCCACGGTATCTGCATACAATAATAATTAACTTTTTACAGTAGCGGACACTCCGCCAGCCTCAATTACAGAGCGTGTGGTAATACCGGAAACCAAATGACTAACTAATGCTGAGATTGAAATACCTTTTTCTTCTTCATCATGATTTTGGCTGCTGCCTGCAAAGAAAAACTTCAGGACAAATACAATAAAAATGAAGCTTACATAGCAACAACAGTAAAATATAAAATATAAAATATAAAATATAAAATAATAATAATAATAATATAAAATAAATAAAATTAAATTAAAAAACTTAACAAAAGACCTGTGTGCACAGAAATACACCCGTGAGATTCAGATCAATAACCTCCTGCCACTGAGTTGTTTTCATTCTCATCAACAATCCATCCCTGGTAATACCTGAAATTACAATTGAATATCAGTCAGCAAACTAACTGCAGAAGAACAAGTAACAGAATAGGGGTAAACTACACATGTAACCTGCATTATTTATTAATACATCAACTGTTCCCCATGCATCAACTGCCTGCAGAAGTAGCAATAGAGAATTAACAACAAATCTTACAAACTAAACATGAACAAAGAGAAAATTTCCTCACAGTTTTGATCAAAGACTCCACATCTGCTTCTTTTGAGACATCTCCTCCAAAAGTAAGAGCTTGACCACCAGAAGCTTCAATCTACAATATAATGGCACAAAAAGCAGTTGGCAATCAATTTACCATCACAGCCTATCGAGGGTTAAGCAAAGTAATTTTATTTTATTGATGATACGTAGGATCATCATACTAACTATATGTGAGTTTACAAAAAAAGTAAATTACTCAATTTCATGAGAAAAGTATATTCCAGAATCCAGACTGCACTTGAGCATTAGCTCCACTATCTTACAAGCTCATCCTTCCCCCTTATCGATGAGAGTTTGAAACAAAAAATAAAAGAGAGGGAGGGAGAGGGGGAGAGAGAGAGAGAGAGAGAGAGAGAGCTACTAGAAACCTCCCTCTAAAATTGGAGACACATTCAGTGTGATCCTATTGCATTAGGGGAAACCTTTGGTTGCTGTATCAAGTAATACCTTTACAGTAATTGATAATGTTTGACTTTCATGATAGTTACAAGTAAAAAGTTGTAAACAGGACATACTTATATATCAGGTATGAAGAGTAACAACGTCAAAAGGAACCATACTCAAAATATTCACCTCTTTAGAAACTTCCTCAGCCTCCTTGGATGACCTAGAATAGTTAACCAGAACCTGCAGGATAAAGTTCATGATCAAAACTTGTACGATGATTACACGAGTTATATCCAGTTCAAGGGGTTTTATTTGCATATGATGATATTTTCTATCCAACATTAGACAGATTGAGGTGCCAGATTCACAACAAAAAGATTTGTTGAATAAAGAAATTATTTAGTACTCTCAATTGTCCTCTCTAGAAGTCATTCCTCGCATGAATTTCTGGCACATCCATCATGAGATGTCTAGGCACCAAAAAGTTGCAATAAGATACTAATCGGCAACCCTTGCTTCATGTTGTAAAACCTAAGTTGTATAGACTAAACAACCAAACATTAATCTCAAAGATTAGTCTTCTGACCTGTTTTCTCTTTATTCTTTCTTTATTGGGTTGGACATCTGAATGCAGTCGCTTTAGAATTGAATTGGAGACTAAATAAGAATATCAGAGACTGGAATTACAGTCTACTTCAATAAATAGATCTCAGAATCTTTATCTGTCCAAACATCCTAATATGAACAGTGAATTCTGTAAAAGAACAACTAAAATGAATCTGCTGCACTTGCATCCACAAGAATATACATTGCACATGATAAATTGCAGGCAACCATCTACCTAAGGGGGAAAAATGTTCTCTGTACCACAATGTTCGTGGCGGCAGAGGCATGTACACATAGATATTTGTCATCTGACTTTGATACAACATAGATTCAACTCTGACCTTGCAACCAGCTTTTCCTAAGGCCAATGCAATTGCCTTGCCAATTCCTCTAGAGGCTCCTGTCACGACAACAACAGGAGATTCGATATCTGTTGTAGCTTCCACACTAGCTTGTTCAACAGTTGCAACCTGGGTTATCACACCTGCATAAGTTGCATTCAGCATTGCAAAGGTGACATATTGTTCATCCTGGAGAAGAATTTGCTTAAACAGGAACTGTGGTGTATAATAAGTTGCGAAGTGGAATAAAAAATATTGTTCCTTATTTTCACTCCATAACAAATAAGTAATATCTACTATTAAACAGATAAGGTTAACTATTAAGGTATCCAAGTGAGTCTGCTCTTGTATTCTTTTAAGCACTGGAGCTATCATAAAGTAGCATCAGGAGAACTGCGTGAGATCTGCTACATAATTGTTCAGAAGAGCATGCAACCTATTATAAAGCCCTGAAAATATTACTACAATTTTGATCTTTTACTATTTCCCTGAGTGAATGAAGTTATAGCATAGGAACAGGGGAGGATGGAGGCTAGGACCAAGAAGGTCCCCTGCCTCCCTGAACTTTTTTCTTTTAAACTTTTAGCCATATTACAAAGATGGAAACTGAGGCTCCAATCCTCCACTATCTCTAACAACAAAAGCAATATCCAATATCCTTTTGAATACAACTCAGTTTGCTTTTCTAACACCATATTCAAGTTCAGCTCACGTTCAAAGTGCGCACACCGTATATATTTGATGAAAGTCTCACAGAAGTTGGTTAGCTTGAGGATAATTATTTACATATTTAGAGCAAAATACAGTAGTAACTAGTAACATTGCATCAAACTAAAATAAAAATAAAAGATAAATTGGCGCCTTGAAGAAAACTCTGCCACTGCATAGGAAAATGGAATTTGGACACTCTTTTAAGCTGGCAGAGAAAATTATAAACACTTGAAGAATTTAACACATAATTTGTGAAGCAACACTTGTTCGGAGATAAAATTTTCTATTCCATATTGCTTTAGCTTCCTTATCATACTATTCTAAGCTAATTCTAGAAGTACGACTAGTAAACTGTAGTAGTTAGTCTATGTTCCTGTAAATTAGCTTCAAAACTTCTGTTGCATTATCAAACTCAAGTTTTCACGATTATATCTGATTCCAAGAGAACCAAAATAAACTTTAAAACAATCGTACACAGTTGAAGCATAAGAAATGTTTGAAAGCCTAATAATCTAGTTTGTGAAAAAAGAGTAAGAAATGGAGTGTTCACCAGAAGGAGCAAAAGAGCTCGTCGATCTGTATTGCAAATTGATACTGTGCCGCTGTTGCTTCTCAATGGATCCGAAAAATGGAGAACATTGCGAAGGACGACATAGTTTCCGTTCAGCAGAAAGTGCAGATGAGATTCCGATGGATTTGAATACGACGACGGCCGATCCAGAGAAGGAAGAAGCCATTTGGATTCTCCGAAAGGCGGAAATTGAAGGGAGACGAAGACGAGAAACCGCAAAAGTTGCCACAGCAGTGAGAAAACGCGGTTGGAGAGAGAGAGAGTTGGGAGCGAAGAAAAGTGTAGTGAGCTTTGGAAAATCCGAAAAGTGTTGACAGTGGCGATGTAAAACACGCCTATCTCCGACGTCCAGTGCGTGACGTTTGATTATTTGTGGGCTTCTGGGCTTTTTTATATCTTGATATTTGTTCGCATAATGACGGGCCGGTTCATCGTACAAATAGAAATTCCATATAAGTTGTATTATTTTTTAATCATTTCTAACAAGTGATTTTTTATTTATTTATTACCATATTTGCCCATTGCATATTTCTGTCCCTCTTTATCAAGATATTACAGAGTTACCTCGCTCTCTCATCTCACTTTGAATCACCGCTATCACCGCCGATGCCGCCGTTGTTATCACCGCTATATCATCTCCGCCCATTTTCGTCACCAAGCACCACCATTATTCTAAGCTCTGATATGAAACAATTTTTTTTGGATCTAAACTTATTTTCAAATCTAAACTTGATATCTTTAGATCCGAAATTAAAAATTTATAAATCTGACAATCACTTCAACTTTTTCAGTCGGCCTCTACTTATCATCATCCTCCTCTATTGATGTGGGTTTTCGCCACCGTTGCCGATGTTCTCTGCCATCATAGGCTCGTTTACGTCTATTTCCACCTCTGCAAATTTATGGCATCGTTGATCTGCACCACCACCTCCTGTTATGTTGGATATTCTTTATATTTTAATTAATTTTTCTATTGAGTTGACTTTTCTGATTTAAAAGTATGTTTCTTCTAAACAGTAACACAAATGAGCTAAATAGTAACATCAAATCCTAATGTTATTGCTACTAATTAAAAATCGATCTTAGATCTATAAATTTGTATGTCGAAATAGTAACATGAAATTCTAATGTTATTGCTACTAATTAAAAATTGTTTTATACAATACAATTTGTTTGTTTGAGTTTTGTATGACTCGGTTAGAATTCATTCTCTTTTTTATTTTATTTATGTTATGTTTCAAATTACTTTTTATGAAAATAGTAATATCAAACAGAGAATAGTAACTAATTAGAAATGTTACTATTTGAAAAATGTTACCGTAAAAATCTCTTCATCTTTTGAAAGTTATGTTTAATTTGTAAATCTTAAGATGAAGCTATTTGAATCAAAATGAATGTGTGTTTGCTTAAAAGTAATACTAAGAATTAAGTAGTAACATGAGTTAATATATAGCTAGTGTTACTATCTAAGGAAGAATAATGTCACTATTAATATTAATCTCTTAAATCTTCTTCACTTATTTTCTTTTTCGTTTGATAGATGTTTAGATATTTTTTTGATTAATTTGATGTAATTTTCAAATAATGATTTAACAAAAACAATAACATAAAAATAGTAGCTTTAAATACACATAGCAATATTGTCAACGAAAAATAAGGGTAATATTAATATTTTAACACTAAAAAGTACTGCTGATGAATAATTTTAAAATATTAACACTGTTCGGAAATTTCAATTTTTGTAATGTATCAGTTTGGGATTGCCCATATTTGTTTTGGGAAATATACCTGCAATCTACTATTTCGAAGAAGATGTAATCGATGCGTTTAAAAATTATACATATATGTTTTTAATGTAATATTATTTATAAATATTAAGATTTTATTTGTGATATAAATTTATTAAAGTATAAAGTTTATATTAAAGATTACTTTTCGTACATTTTATGATATTTCACTTAAAAATATTTACTCCAATTTTAAATTATAAAATTTCAGAAACTTATTTTGTTTACATTAACATATATCTCTAATTTTAAAATGGATGATGTATTTACTATATCGCAATAAAATTTGTAATTCTAAATCGTGATTATTAAATTAACATTGAGATTCACAACACCTGATATGAAATTCATATTTAATGGTAAAAATTTATACTTGCAATTTTTGTTATGTTAAATGTTGTAGTACCAAATAATTTTGTCTACAGAGTATCAATTTTATAAAAAAAAAATTTGTAAGTTTATTGTGAGGCAAATTTAAAATTAAGTATTAATATGGATTTAAGTTTCAAATCTTATTTATTATGTTTTAGTTAAATACCATGGAATGTATTATTGATCCTTTCTTGCTCTAAGATCCCCAAAAAAAAAAAAAAAAAAATTAAACGAGGGGCGAATTTCAATGGCACCAAACAATGTAAAATTTCAATTCTTGCCTAAACCTAAAAAGTACCCCTTTTATCAATTTTGTGTCACACTCAAGTGCCACTTGGTGTGGACATAAAATACTAACTTTTTCTAGTTGCAATCGACCATTTTAGTCGGGGACATATTAATAGTGTACTCCTAAAAAATATTTATAAAAGGACTGGTTGTAGCTAGATTTTTGACATAATTAACATTATTTGGAATAGTATTAGTTAGCTGACAAATGGATCATGATACACTCCAAAATAAGTTTCAGGGTTGAATTAAAAATGAATTTTAATTATCAAAAGAAAAATTGAGACAATCTTTTAGTGAATTCATATCATTCTTAGAATTTAAAATTTTACAAATATAATTAATTTTAACAATATTCCGACTCTCTGAATAATCATAGACAGATGCAATAATGAATGTGGATATTCTTCTATTAATAAGTATCTCCTTTATTTATAAGGCAAGGTTACCATCTAAAAAACTAGTATCTATATTTGCCTAACAAATTAAGGGCAACCAAGTTGATCAATGCACATGTATTGTTACAAGATAATGTTAAGACATTATAACGTAGCTACGAAATCCAAACAATTTTAGAAGAAAATTAAAGTATTTCTTGAAGCAATGAACTACGCTAACACCGAGAGACAACAAAATATGAACATATTAAACTCATTTATTTACAGAATCACAGGAAATCATAGGGATTAATATTGAGAACCACTCTAATCCATTTGTGCTATATATATCAAAAATATCAATTTCAAATTAATTATAAATTATTTATTAACATTATATTTTCAATCTGATTTCTCCTCTCTTCTTCTTGTTCAATTTCAATATTAAAAATGAACTTTCAATAATTTGTTTTCTCTACACCATTTTATTGCACATATATTTATTTATTAAAAATAAAACAAAAAATAAGTGACCATTTTTATCGACGGTCAACTATTTAACTTTCATTTAGATATCATCTCTTTTCTCACTCTCCCTACTTTCATTAACTGTCACTTGCATCATATAACTTTTTTATTAAAACAAATTATTATAATGTTGTAAGTTATATAACTTATAAAAAGTTAAATTATTAATCATCTTTAAATACACCCTCACATTATTGGTAATTAATCAACTATAAGTGATTGGTAAATTTCTAAAATTAAATTAAAATGCGTGCTTGAGACGAGCCGCAAAGTAATAGTGAAACATAATAAACACAAGTTAAACTAGGCCTAATCAAAACATTCCTTATCTAGGTCGAACCTTTCTAAAGTCCAAACTGGGCATCCCTGTAATAATAATATGACAACCTAGATTACAACAAAAAGATAATACGCAGTACAACTTAAACTACTAAAAAAATATTTTATTAATAATAATTTTTTTTAAAGTTAGTTTATTTATTACAGTTTAAAAAAAAAAAAGTTGCCAAGTGCCAACTAAGAAATGAAAAAACAAAAAATAAAGGGAAAGAAAAGAAAATATCAGCAGAGCAGAGAGAAAAATGATGGAAGCTTGCAGATGAGGAAAGAAATAAACAATCTCTGAGCAAAAATAAGCTTTACCTGCTGTTGTTGAAGCTTCTTCTTCATTCTCATTTATATTTATACTTCTGTATCTTCAATCTTCGTATTTATCACGCAAAAGGTGGAACTTTTATTTAGGGTTTCTGCAAATCGACCGACCTACCGACATTTCCGATCTGTTTCGTAACTAACTTTAATGTATGCAGATCCGAGCTTCTGATTCAGTTCTAATTGCAGTAATTGACAGTTGGAATGGTTAGGTCTTGGAATTTGAGTTGAAATTTGTGCTGAAACGGCTGTTCACTGCTTGTGAGTTCGTTTGACTTCGTCGCTGGTAAGTCTTTACGTGTAATTAGAATGTTGAGAGAGAGGTTTGAGGTCTGAAGAAGCTAAATTTGAAGTGAATTAGGGTGAAAGGTTATGTAATTGTGTCAATTTTGGGATTTTGGTTTAGGTTCATCTTGTTATGTTGTAAATGTAGGATCTTGAATTGCTAAGGTCCATGGAACATGTTTTGGTTTGTGTGTATGATGACATTCATTTTATGGCATTACAAGTGGGGGATGTTTCTGTTGTTAGAACAAATTCTAGGTGTTGAAGATCATAGTTTAGATATGGAACATTAATAATTTAGTGCAGTGAACTGAACTGAATCGAATGGCTTTATTTAACGGTTGAAAATGTTTAGAATGAATTACATTCATGTTTTAACTGATGAATTTATTAGATGATTTGGTTTTGATGTTATGTTCATTTAGGTTATATGGGACTGCATTAGGATTAAAGTTTTGTTTGGCGAATATTGAGTGGCTGGTATGCCTCCTTCTCCGTCAGTAAGACGCTCTCCTGGAAGGGAGTTAAGGGGAGATAATCACAAGAGAGGGCGTAGTCTCGAAGGAGGAATACTCTTCAGAGAGAAGGATGAAGATCTTGCTTTGTTTAATGAGGTGCAAAGCCGAGAAAGAGACAACTTCTTGCTGCAGTCAAATGATGATTTTGAAGACACTTTCTGTAATCCCCGACACTAACTTCCATTTTGACTGTGTTTCATGCCTTGTATAGTTTTGTCTGTTTTTTGGATGACATTTCTTCAATCTGTTGTACGCGTTTGCAGCTACAAAATTGAGATATTTTTCAGATCATAAGCTTGGAATATCTGTTCCTGTCAGAGGCGAGAGTAGCGACTTACTCAATGCTGAGGCGGAAAAAAATGATTATGATTGGTTGGTCTTTGTTTTCTTTTCATCCTTTATACTTATCAATGTGTGGTCACTGGTTTTACTTTAGATACAAATTTCAACGATCTTGAATGGGAAACTGTCATTATCTGTGACGTAATGAAATTCCAAATGATGTTCAACTCATTCTGTCCCATATGACCTATTCTTAATTTCTTATCGAAGTTTTACTTAAAGATACCATCTTTACCTTGCATGGATTCGATTTACTTTCTTTAAATAGAAGATAGAATTTTAACATTTATATGGTAGGTGGGGGGTTGGGGTGGGGGAGGGAGGAGGAGGAGAACTCAAGGAGTAAGTTTTTAATGAGTTCAAAGGGCCACTTTATTTCCCCTAAATATCCTAAACATGAGATAGAAATGGAATATTGATGACACTATGGTTTTCAGTTTACTTTATAGTTTAAGATAGGAATTTCTTTTCTCTTAATAGTTTTAAGATTAGGAATGTATCTTCAGTTGTGATTGTGGTACAAATATTGAAGCAAATTATATCTCTAATTTTTGAACGGTAAGATAGTTGCAATAGAATGGTACATGGTTTTGGATGACCTTATAAGGGAAGGTGTACAAGTGAAATTGGACAGATTGAATACTTGTCCTTCTGCTAGTGGTAGTTGCAGAAGCTTTTCATTGTATAATTCGAATTTAAAATAAGAAAAGAAAAAAGAAACAGTTATCTTTCTTCCACTGATGTTGCATAATTTCTCTCGTCATAACTTTTTATGTAATTATGGTTTACTTGATTTGAAGGTTAATAACTCCTCCTGATACTCCTCTCTTCACTTCTCTGGATGATGAGACACCATCGATTAATCTTTCACAGCGAGGCAGACCTCGGAGTCAACCCATTGCAATCTCAAGATCATCGACGGTATCATGACTTTAATTTAGTGTGTTAGATATTTGATTTTATTATTTTAATCCACTTACATTTTCTAATTGCTGTTTGAAGACCTTTTTGATGAATTTCCTTTCCTTCCCCATTCTTACTATGATTTACTACATTCATGTTTATCAACAGATGGAGAAGAGTCACAGAAGCAGTAGAGGTAGTGCAAGTCCAAACCGCTTGAGCCCATCTCCTCGGTCTGGCAGCAGTGCAGTCCAATCAAGAGGCAGGGCATCTTCAGCACCTCATTCAAGTCCAACCCCAAGTTTACAACATACAACTCCCTTGCGGAGGCCATCTCCACCGCCAAGTAAACCTTCGCCACCTGCTCTAAGGTCAACTACCCCAACGCCTCGAAGGGTGAGTACAAGTTCTATTAGTACTGTGGCCTCTTCTGGAGTACGGGGTATCTCCCCTATTAAGACAAGTAGAGGGAACTCCGCCTCTCCAAAAGTAAGGGCTTGGCAATCAAGCATTCCAGGGTTTTCTTCAGAGGCACCTCCCAATCTTCGTACTTCACTTGTGGATCGACCAGCATCATATGTAAGGGGGTCATCACCAGCATCCAGAAATGGTAGAGATTCTTCCAAATCTGGCAGACAATCAATGTCTCCAACTACTAATCGAAGTGTCAGTTCATCACATAGTCATGATCGGGGCAGATTCATCTCCCGCAGTAAAGGTTCAATTGCATCTTCTGGTGATGATGATGTAGATTCTCTGGTATCCATTCCGATTGACAGCTCAGACCGATCCTCAACAAGGAGGGTTGGTTCACTCCCAAATAATAGAGCTCCTGCCTTTTCAAAAAAGCCATCCAGAACAATTGCCTCTAGTTCTGTTCCAAAAAGATCCTTCGATTTGGCACTTCGACAAATGGTATTTAGCTGAATTCTAAAAATGCTGAATTCTTCGTTCTTATATCAATTTCTGTGAACATTAATTGACCTGCAAAGAAAATGTTCAGACTTGTTTGATCAAGCATCGAATATTCCAGCAGTAACTAACACTAAATATTTGGGTTGACTTTTAATAATTATTTTCTATTTCTGTTACCATTTCATTCTTCAATTGTCAATCATCATCCAACTGTAATTAAATTAAATAGTTATGAGAGGTCTTGTTTTTGCATTCTGGTGGTCTAGACGATGGTTCAGTTGGTGAAGCTAGAATAGAAAATGTGTGGAGCAACAAGGGATGGTTGTGTACTTTTAAGGAGACATGTTACTGTCCTACACATTCACACACTTACAGCCATATAATTGAAACGTCTCAGACATAGGACATATCAAAAGTACATAGGTTATTCTTAGCTTCATACACTGTATTACTGCCCCTTCCGAACTATTGATTTAGGTTTGTTATCATCCGTGTGTACCAAATTGTATTTTTAATAATAATTCCATAATGTGTTGCTGATGCTTAGGGAGTTATTAATGCAGTACAAATTTGGATTCCTTGTAAACTGACAAGTTCAAGATTCTGAATACATTTGTTCTGGAAATTTGTTAATCCAATTGTATATGTACAAAGTTCATTTATAAAGTTGTTACCGAATATGTAATTGCTGTGCCACTTGTTTGAAACACATATTATAGACTAGAATCATCTGCACATATCTATAATGTAACTTCTGAAGGTGTAATTCTTATTAATATTTTTAGGATCATCGGAGAAGTCCACAGAATATGTTCAGGCCACTATTATCCAGCGTCCCAAGTTCAACCTTCTATGCTGGAAAGGCAAGTTCTGCACAGCGTGCAATTATGTCTAGGACCTCATCAGTCACAACTAGCAGCAATGCGAGTTCTGATCAAGCTTGTAGTGGTGCACATGATACTGAAGGAAGTGAGCACAACCAGGAGGATGTAACTAGTGCATGCGTAAAGGCTCTCTATCCAGATGCCCAGGATGAGGTTTTTATCTTTGATAAGGCCGATGCTTTGAATGAAAATTTTGATCATGAAACCAAAGAAGGATCTCTAAGCTCTCAGCAGGATGACTTTAGTGTAGATCGTATGGTTGGCTGTTATATGGATGGCTTCGGTGACCATGATACTGCTGTGGCGACTGCTGCAACTTCTGAAGCATTGGATGTAAAGAATGAATTTTTGAATGTTGATGGTCCTGAAGATGTTGTAATTTGTTCCAATTGTGGACGTACGTATTGTTCCACTGAATCAGTTGAAGGGGAAGTAAAACTCTGCCCTGACTGCTGTAGGTATGATGAGTTGTTGACTATAAGCAATACAGTGAAGACCACAACCTTTTCTGAGAACTCCCCAAGAGTGTCTATAAATATTTCAGAGGGGTTAGCTTCATTTAATGCAGTAGATCCCCCAAGAGCTGCATCTGAGTCTACAGGAGTAAATAGCATGGCTGAATCGAGAAGCAATGAATGTGAAAATATAGTTAGGGAAAACCAGACTTCCTATAGTGAGCCAATCTGGAATTTCTTGTCCACGGATTCTCATTCACGGGTTCCGGTAGAAGAAGCTGTCAATGGGCATGGCAACCAGCAAGTAGTAGATCAACCTACTGTTAGCTTTACAGTACCTGACGGTGACACTGGTGGTCAGAAAATGCAACAATCTTATGATTATCCAATTACAAAGATTGATGCTTCGGAAGGTGCGGGAATTTCTGTACTGCTGAACAGGTCAAGCAGTGGCAAGAATGTATTTCTCCAAAGCAGGTCTTTTACTGCCAGTAGTATCTCCTATGATGATTCATCCTATGTGAGAGACAGCGCTTATAGCTTAAGAAGCTCCTATGGGCATGGCAGTGTCTCTGCATCATCTTCTGTTGACTTGGGCTCATATAGGCAAATGGAAACCCGTATTCAGCGCCAGTTGAGTGGCAAAAAATCTGACGTGGAAAGTTACAGGAACGACATGAGCACCAAACATCAGCGAACTGGGTCCTCTTTATCTGTAACCTCAAGTCTTGCTTCACAACCTTTGGGTCTTGCAACAAGCCTGCATGAACAAAATTCTGAGACATCTCTTTCCCAAATGAAAGATGATGTAGATATAAAATTTGTAGATTCTCAGATGTCTTCAGATAATATGGAAGAGGATGATGCATGCACTGATACTGAGAATAACTATAAGTGTAGAAGAACTGATGCGTCCACTTCAGAATCAAGCCATACACCAAACATGAATCCAGGGCTTAGTCCACCGACTTCATTTGAAAACTCTGAAGAAACTTCTTTCCATGAGAATGATGAAGATTTGTCGATTAGTAGGAAGATTACTGGGGATGTAGAAGCACCAGCTATTCCCTTAGAGTCTTCTATTTCCATGGAAGAGACCACACTTAGTTCTTCCGTTGATATGGTGAAAGTCACTGAGACTACTTCTCTGAGCACATTAGATAAGATATCTGAAATAGAAGTGGAGAATGCTCCTCAGCCTCCTCCTGGTACACATTCTGATGTTGTTTCCCCAAGTTCTAGAAGTGGAATTGATGAATTATTGGAGTCTCATATTGCTGCTGCATCTGATAAAGATGTAACAACTTCTCTTGCAGAAACAGACATTTCCAATCACAAAGACAGCACCCTTGGTATGTATATCTTTATCATGATGGGTTCTAGCCTGTTTAGAATGTAATATTTTATTTAATGTACATACACATAGATAAGCATGGACTAATATTGTTAATGGAAGATTATTGATAATTAATGTTTATAAACATCACAGCTGTTATACATTAACTTTTGTTTCTCAAAATATCAAAAAGTTTCAAGAAGGATAAACTGAGAAGGAAGAACTAATGATCTGGATGGATCTTCAAATAATTCCAACACAAATTTTACCATTTGGGTATCAAGCTCTAATTGTGTTTCTTTAGAAAACTGTCAACTCCAAGTATAAAAGCACTCCAAATATTTCCTCTTTATCATATCATTGAATCTGATATGTTATATGCTTTATTTGTTTGTTATGATGGTATTGATATATGTATGTACAGGATGCTAGTATTACTGTTGGAATGCATTCATAAATACTTTTGTTAATAACTTATAAACTACTAGTGGAAGAGGCTTTGAAGAAATTAACCTTAAAGTTGCTGATTCCAGTCAAAATTACATCAACTCAACTGACAAACGTCTTTTATCCTGAACTAACTGGGTTGGCTAAAAATGAATCCCATTTAAAACTTTAAGGTGAAGAAAAGAAAAGGTAATAAAGGTTGGAATAAATACCTAGAAATAATCTCTTGAGAAAAAAAATTGACTTGGGTTGTACAATGTAATATTTATATATAATCTCAATGTTACTAAAGTTACAACAATATTGCTGAGGTTGACCGGATTTTTGCTATAGTACTATTTGTTAGTCTGTTCTCCATTTCTCAACACGTGCTGTTTAAATGCTGCCGGTGATGGTAGATTTTTTTTTCCTTTTAAAATTTTGTTGGTCTTTAAGATGGCTTAAAGGTGAGTACAAAAAAAGGATACCAAAGTGATGTGCTTGGATGTGATTTGTTACAACTACTAGGCTGATGTATAAATAACAAGTCATCAACATCACATTCAGGCACATTTTCTAGTATCCATTTTAGTGTCTTATTTTTTGTACTTGTGGAACTAATTCTTTTATTTGCCTGCAAGTATTTTATTTTATTATTGGTACTCTATATTTTCATTTTTGCAACATTTGGCCTGCTGAAAATAGACTTGGAGTTATATGTTTAATTTGGATACCCAAATAACTGTGACAGACAAATCAACTATAATGGTTGAGGACAAAGGTGGATCTAAAACAAGAAGCATGACTCTGGAAGAAGCAACAGATACAATTCTGTTCTGCAGTTCTATTGTTCAAAAGATAGCCTATGACGCTGCAACCATAGCAATAGAAAAGGAAAATCCTCTGCCCTTAGAAGGTTCTCGGCCAATGGTTACTGTTCTGGGAAAATCAAGTCCAGAAAGAAAGGATCCTGGTGGCAGAACTGCAGTCAAACGTTCTTCAAAGTCACAAAAAACTAGGCAAAGACGGGTGGAAACAGACACAAAGACGCCTGGCAACACCAAGAATGATGAATATATTGATGTATCTACAAATCGTATCGTCGGGGTGTATAATAATGATGATAAGAGTATGAAGGCACCTCCTAAGTTGGAATCCAAGTGCAATTGCACAATAATGTAAAAGCTCATGCCTTTTGGTGCAACCATCAGCTGCTTGTAAAATTGAATTTGGGCTGTTTTTCTTTTCTTTTCTTTTTTTTTTTACATAATTGCCAAATGCTATTTGTTGGTTCCCTAAGTTTATTAGTAACAACACATCCTTGTGGCAACATAGTCTTTGTAAAGTTCGATTCTTATTAGGCTGATAGTAGTGAGAGGCATTGGAGGTTGATAGTCATTTTTATTTTGGTCTTAGTCTTTCACACAGAGAACAAGCTTGACTGAAATCTCTTCTTGAGGTGATGAGAAGCAAGTGAATATTCAACCTGAGCATCCTTGTTCACTGTGGTCTTGTGACAAGTTGTACCTTGAGCTATATGTATTTTGTAGTTAATTAATTCTTGGAAGCAGCTGCTTGTATTGACCTAAAGTAGTTTGGCAGATAGATGATAAACAATAAAGAAGTGTATTTTAGTTTTTTCAAATTGTTGACAAATACAAGTGGAGTGCGCGCGCCGTGTGCATGTGTTTCTTCGTACTTCTTCTTCTTTCTTATTTGTTTATTTTTTTTATTTTATAATTCTCAAAGCATTACTTTCTGTTTGTCTGATCTATGCATAAATTTTCGAAGCAATAAATGACTTTGTTACTTTGTTTGGAGCGAGCTACTAAAGCAAAGCTTGTGTTTGTCTTCTTCTTCATTCCTTTGGTGTACATATTATTATTGGTATCAGTCTTTTAGCAGGCGATGGATATACAAGTATATTTTCAGGCTTAAACAAGTTCAATCTTGACATATTTTGTAAAATAAATGAGTCTGAGATAAAGTTTCTACGAGTCAAACCTCAACTTTTTGTGAACATTGCATTTTAGTTCAATTGCAAGTTTTCACTTACAAGCCCAGCTATTTGACTGTGTATTTATTTATTTTTTTCCAAAAAAAGAAAAAGCATCTTCATTTATTTATTAAAATTAGTCCTTTTGACAAAAGCTAGGAGTGCGGAAAATGAGGAATAGTGAATATTCTGGCTGTCATGTCACTTCCTCTAATCTCTATGGACGTATATGTGGAAATTTCTCGACCAAGTTGGAGTTAGATATAAAATAAATCAGATTAATGGACAACAAAATGTAAACACCAATAATGGAATCTAAAACAAATACATAATAAATTATATAAATGGCCACCTTGGAGAAATCCCTGCCCCGAATTATGTTTTATATTTAAAAATAAATCTTAAATTTAAATTGAGTAATTTGTATTGTCATTGCATAAAAATGAGTTGTGAATATTACTAGACTCATTAATTAAATTCTTTTTTTGTTCCTGAATCTAACTATTCCGATCATGTTACTCCAATTAATATTATATATAGAGTATTAATTACTCTTCATGTTTTTTAATTGTTTAGATGTCATTATGTTGTTATTTTTATAATTATCTTGAATTAGAAAATGAAACCCAATTTATAACAGCACAACCCTTTTGAACAGAGGGGCTTGGTATATTCTGAATTTGTATATGAGCTGAGAATGGCATATTCCACTTTCTTTCAAGTTTCTGTACTAGATACGTATTTCAACTTAGAATAGCATATTCCATTTTCTTTTCATAATGCTTCTCTTTTACCACTTTGAGATTATTTCTGAGTTTAAGGACAAACATGTACTTTATAAATTACTCTGGCTAGTAAAACTCAGAATTTGATTATCCAACATAAAATACGACTAACAACACTCAACCTATTAATTTAATTAGAACATTTATGGATCTTATAAATTGAACTAATTTTCGTCGTCAATTTAATAAGTAATTTGTAATTTTATATTATACTCCATCTGTTTTAAAACTAAATATATATATATATATATATATTTTTTTTTAATTTTAAAATTAAAAATATATTTATATTTTTATATTATAAAAAGTCATGAAACTTGTTAATGTCATTATTCCACCGAACTAATTAAGTTCACTACTTAGTATTCTATATTATTATTATCATTAATATTATTTGAAATAATATAAACATATTTAAACATAAAAATTATTTTAAAAAATAATCGTTTTATAAATACAACTCTAAACGGAGTAAGTATAACAACAAATCGTTTTATAGTTAGTGTTTGGGTGTAAAAAAATAAAAATAAGAATACATATAGGGAGGGAGAGAGACCGTTATATATTAACGACAGATTCATATATTGATTGTCATGGTAGAGGAGTAGTATATTAGTTTGGAAGAAGAAATCAAAAGTGAGTGGCTTGTCTGTCCTATTATTATTGCGCCTTCTTCATAACAGAACAGATTGATTATTGAGAGAGTAGTACCACTACTACTGTATATAAACATCGCCTTCTCCCACCTCGTCTCAGATTTTCAGATTTGAAGAGAAGAGAAGATGACGGATGAGTTGTTGACGGCTACAATTTCAACACCGTTGCCGCCGCCGCCATCGCCACCCTCCGCCTCCTCTTCTCTACTGACGAATTTCCCACTCATCTCCGCTCTTATCTCTTTCTCACTCGCCCAATTTTTCAAGCTCTTCACCACTCGGTAATTACTGATTCAAACACTCCCTCTCTCTAAACGCAAACATGTATGGATCGTTAGTGCTGATCTCTCTGCGTTTGATTCTTCACCTACTATCGGCTGGATCTTTTACATTTTCAATACTCATGGAATAAATTATCGTGTCTCGTACATCTCTTCTAATTCAGAAGTTCTAATTTATTTCTTCGAATTGTTTTATCTTATTGTTTACTCTTTATTTATATAGTTTTAGCATTTGTTATTTTTTTGAATTTCTTAGCCTACGAGTTAGGTCACTGGACTGTAGAAGTTGTAGAAATCCTTAAGTTAGTTCTTAATTCAATGTTTATTTTCCTTTATTTGCAAGTTTTGCAATTATAAATCAATGACGGTCCTAGCAAAGACGGGGGAAAGAAATATTGATTAGGAAAATAAGTAGAAGAAGCACTTATTGTTTTCAGTCCACACAATCATCACATTTTGAGCTGTATATTTACTCACATTTTGTCTGCCCTGTTTTAGAAGACAAATCATTAATCCGGAACATAGTTAGGCACTCATAATGAAGTTACTTCTTGATTGATCGACTTATGTATTGATTGCTTGTATCAACATATTTATGTGGATATTGTTGTGTTGTAGCTAGATATTACAAAAGATTGGTTATAAGATTAGGATTGCGTTTATTTATTACATTATCCTAAGAGTCTTAAGAATTCCTAGATTTGCAGGTATAAAGAGAATAGATGGGATCTCAAGCAACTCGTTGGATCTGGTGGGATGCCATCATCCCATTCTGCAACTGTAACTGCTCTTGCTGCTGGTATTGGTTTTCATGATGGCTTTGGAGGATCATTGTTTGCTGCCACCTTAGTTTTAGCATGTATTGTAAGATCTCTTTCTCAAATGTTTTTATGAAACTCCTTCAAGATTACTTTACTAGTCCAGCATTCTCGATATTTCCTTTTCTGTGTGCTCTCTTGTACTGAAGTTCTGCTTTGCATGACACCAATTGGTAGAATCTATTATTAAGGATTTACTGGTTCTAAATTAGAGAGAAACATTTGTTGAGTATTTTGTCTGCTTGATGCTTCAAAGTATAAATGATTTTAATACCAACTTAAAACACTAAAAGTCATGTAGTAAAGAATTCATTGCATCATCCTACTCTAAAAAAAGCTCTCCAAGGGTCCAGCTTCTCTAGTTATTTATTTTAGACTGTTAACAGGATTGGTTCTATGTGATTTAGTTTTCATTTTTCGTTGTTACATGACCACTTTGACAATGCAAAAGGTGAAAATGAATACACAAACTTGTCCTTGTTCATTGTGGGAATTGTGAATAACTAAATTCTCATCAGAAAGTTCAATCTTTTGGATTGATCTTTTTAGTTTCTGTACAAGATATTTTTGTCACATTAACAAATATCATGATCCGTTTATGGTGTTTGATATTGTTCAGCTATATGGATAAAAAAATTGTTTGTGATCCTTGAGGTTATAAAAACAAGCACAAGGACACTCCTACTCAGGCAATTAAAAAGCTTTACGCTATTTCTAGAACCTAGACCATCAGTAACCAAATTTTACATTTTTTAAGAATAATGCGATCAAAATTTTGGGCTTTGTCTTATCCCATGCTTAAGATCTCTTTTATGGGGATTGCAGGTGATGTATGATGCAACTGGTGTAAGATTACAAGCAGGACGCCAAGCAGAGGTTTGATGCCTTTTCCTGCTTCGCTGTGTGTGTGTGTGTGTGTGTTTGCTAATGTTTAGATGCACAAGCAAATTAGATTGACCTAGAATACAATTCACTCTGTGTGTGTCTGTGTTTGCTAATGTTTAGATGCACAAGCAAATTAGATTGACCTAGAATACAATTCACTCTGTGTGTGTGTGTGTGTTTGCTAATGTTTAGATGCACAAGCAAATTAGATTGACCTAGAATACAATAATTCTAAGAAGTTTTGTGCTGGTTGTGTTGGCAACTTGATATGCATGTACGTACATATGCACATTTAAATATATGTGCTCGTCGGACTGACTGGAAATCTGACAAGCACCGGAAATATGCACTAAGCTCTTTCTATCATGTAGCTGGAATAATAATTTCTAAACGTATTTTATCAAAAAATGGTGTAGACATACTATATACTTATATAGATTGTATGAGTCATTCATATATCCAAATTCAAATTTTTTAGGTGCTCAATCAAATCGTATACGAACTTCCAGCTGAACATCCTTTGGCTGAGAGCAGACCACTACGTGAACTTCTAGGCCACACCCCTCCACAGGTTTGTTTGGATGCAATACTGTTACGTTGAACTCTATATTATTGATTACGTGTTTCCTTATTCAATGGCATTAGTCATGATTTGTATGATTTAAAATCCTTGCAACCATTATTGTTTCTAAGTATTGCCTAATTTAATGCCATATCTAGTTCTGTCGTGATTTATATTATTTAAAATCCTTGCAATCATTAGTGCAAAGATTTGTCTTCCATAATTGCTACATGATTCCTTTCTAATTCCTCATCCCTTAATGCAAAGGCATTATGGTTTTAACCTTGTCTTGCATATTCTCATACCACTTCTCAGTGCTTCCCCACTTACCCTCCTTCCACCCAGCTTCCAAGAGAACAAAGAAAATCTTTTCCAGAGTTTAACATATGAATTCTGGAGATTTTTGTAAAGCAGTGTTTTAATTACTTGAAAATAAAAATGTTACTGGAATACATCCACTCATCCAGACAGAGAGGTTAAAGTGAAATTCTGTAATTTTGTTATCTGGTTCCCTATCATTACTGCTGCATGTACTAGCATGGATTGTTGAACCTCCAAAAAAGAAAAATAATGCTTACTTATTAAATTAATCGTCTTTGTCAATAATACTTTAAATATTTATCAATTTTGATTCCTAAATGGCTGAGATAATTTGCCACGAGGACATTATATAATACTCCGATGTCATTCATAAAGATGTTTCTTGATTTAGATTTTATGTTTATTCCATTCCTTTTCTGCAAGTGGTTTTTAGCTTTGAGAAGCTAAGATCTGAGTTTACCTAGAACTTCAATGCATCTTCATTCAAGCTCCAACTTGATGACATGAATCACAGTTTGAAAGTTTGAAGCTTGTGAAACTCAACTTCTAGCATGTCTGCCATGGCATAATCGTTTATTTTAAAATTATTATCTTCTTGTGGAAATTTTTCTTAATATTCAAGGAACTTCAAGGT
The DNA here is from genome assembly GCA_014636745.2 of Centella asiatica. Lineage (NCBI taxonomy): Eukaryota > Viridiplantae > Streptophyta > Magnoliopsida > Apiales > Apiaceae > Centella > Centella asiatica. The sequence goes on along the minus strand of CM025781.1, from coordinate 886,336 downwards.
TTTTGTTCTTTTGTTGACTGCTGCCTCACTGAACAGATTTTAAATTGTACTAGTGTTAGCCGACATAGCATAGAATCTGCCATATCTTGAAATGCTGTTGATTGTTTCTGCACATAATAGTAATATTAAATATTTGTTCTACTCTGAAACCTCCACTGTTTTGCAGGTTATCGCCGGTGGTTTGCTGGGACTTGTCACAGCCACATGTGTTCACTTGATAACAAGATTGTAGTCGTGCTTTGATGCCTTGGATTTGGGATGGTGTCATGTAGCATCATTTGCAACATCGAGATCTGATTATTATGCCTTGGATTTGAAATACACAATTATTTTGTAAATTTGCCGGTAAAAGTGATTTTTGAGTCCTACTTTCTGAACGTGAAGATGTTGTCTGTAATTCTGTTAGAGTATTCGGAACATTCTTTCCAACATTGCTCGACTGATATTATAGGTGCTATCAGTGATTGCAATATAATGATTCAATGAAAGTTCATATATTTTAGGCATGGAAGTTTGTTGAATGTATTAGCAAGTAAACTACAACCTAGATGATTTAGTGCTTACACCATTTTTAGGATTATGTAATGTTCTATATCTTTATAAAATTGGCATGTGTTTTATGAGTTTCTTTTTTAGAAAATCTAAAACCCTGCGTGACAATCTTAAATCATAAACCAGAACATTAAGGTCGTGTTCGCATCCAAAATTTTTGACCTACATTTAATCCGTAGTGGTCTTGATTGAATTGGTACAAAATGTGCCAGCTATCAATTTTCAGTTTTATGTGAATACAGAAATTATGTTTGGGTGTTTCTAAGCTAAGATGTAAAATGTTACAAATATCACATTTTTGTTGCACATAGACAAAAAACGCTACTTGGTATTTGTGAGCAGAGGTGTTAAATAACTTTTAAAAAATTAGACAAAAAGGAAAATTCAACTTTACGATGAAAGAATTTAATCTAGGTATAACACAGGAATGAAGTTCGGTGGATTAATTTGAGGTTTATACAGTATCATCTAATCCCGAAAAAACAATAGCAAAACCTGCACACTACTTCGCAAGTTCGCATTACTCGTTCACTCGAGCCTATAAGATAAGGTCAACAGAATGCTATATACTAAGTACAATCGTTATATTTTAAAATTATTCAGCGGTATATGTACAACTTAATTTTGCATATTCATCAGATGTACCGCCACCAAGCCCTCAGTCTTGGATTTGAACGCATGAATGGATTTTTTAAGGTGGCAAGTATACTCTATATAAAAATAATAATTAAAAATAAAAATAAAAAACTACTTTAACAAGCTGATATATTCTTCCAGTCGTCCTTCGCAATTTAACTAATCCAGCTCGCAATTTGATCTCCTAAAGATCCCATCCATACTGCAAGGAGTGTGTTGTAGGCAGTTCCGTCAAATCCTGATCATGGGATAAACAACCATTTTTCAATCCTAATACAGCTGAGAAAACCCTTCTCAACTCCGAAGTAATATCACCTACCACCCCGGACTTCACACGCCAAGCAATGTGCTCGTCAGGCCTAACCAGAATGGCTCCTCTGTGGGTCATCTGACAAATATCCCACCACGACGATGCAGTCGATGAGTGTCTAACTTCCACAACATCTAAAAAATTTTCCCAAGGTGTCAATGCTGCCATACTCCTTGCAGCTCCATCAACTGAACCATTGGGCCATAACACACAAACCTTCGCAGATACATTGTATTCCTCTGCCACCTCAAACGCAGCCCAAGCTAGACGATAAGAAGGTTCAACTGGAGCAATAATGAGTAGAAATTCAAGTACATCTCCAGATACAAGATCCAGTGAAGAAAATGTCTCCTACAAATAAATAAATAATACTATTAAATGAGTTGGTAAACATAATAATATGGAAAATGGAATATGTACTCTCTCCACGCACTTAATTCAGAAACAAAATGTTCCAAGCTTCTTGAAGTAAATGGCTAAAAGACTGGTACTTGGAGCAATAATGACTGATTAGGGGCTCCCAGTAACACATTTGGCTTTGGAGAAGTTCGCAAAGATCCTAAATTCCACATTAATGAACATAAATATGGCCAAGTTACCCATACCCCCAACCATCCACACACGGGCAGCGAAAAAAACATTTCATATGGCCAGATAACGTGGCCTCCCATGTTCATATACGATAACCCGAGATACCAGAACACTGTCTACCGTACATGCACGAGCAGTAAGGTTAATCTATTGAATACCTCAGTTGAAGATTTTGACAGTGCCTTCAATTTAATATGCGGCAGCCTTGATCCTGGATCTGCAGAGGGTACATATTCCCGCCTACGTCCTGTAGGCGCTTCAATTACATTCAGCTCATCCTCGCTGTCATAGTCAGGAAGAAGTGCTCCTTGGAGGTATCTAAAAGTAAATGTAGTAAGCTAGATGGGTAGCATAAACCTCTCCTGAAGTAGTAATGTCTTCAAACTGACTTAATAAGTCATAAGAATCAAAGAAACTAATTCAACACTTGAAGAGTTGAAGGAGACATCATAAGGCAAGCAAAAAATAATGGCATAACCATTATCATGTCAAAACATATGAACTAATGTCAAATCACTTTAAGCATGACAATATACAGCAATAAACTCAAGCACAAGTGCTAGAGCAACAAGCTTAAAATGGAGCTGATCCCTATAGAAAGGAAGGATTTGATTTTCAATAACTTAATCTTTGACTAATATAGTTTTAGGGAAATTTTCAGATTTACTCCCTACGTTCTATGGCTTTTGAAGCCAAACGATGCATATTACAAGAAAAGATTGATATAATGAACGTTTAGACCAATATGAAATTTGTAATGCAAATCTTCACACACATTATACAAAGTAAGATTTAGATCAGCTAAAACTAAATTATTTACATCATTTTGAGCTTTAGTACAGTTTGACCTCCACAAATTGCATGTCTTATTTTGGAGCTGAGATGGTAATTAGTAACAGAAAGCCATACCTGAAACCTAGATCCTCCGCAGGAAACTGAAGTTGAAGGCTCTTTCCTTCTTCAAATATGCGCCTAACATTTGCGAGCCTTGAAGATCCAAGAGGATTGTTTTTGTTCAACACTAAATCAGAAAGCTGAGCACGACCTAGAGTGAAAATCCCATCCAAAATTTGCCTCTGCATTTCAGATGGTAAGATGGAACCAATGGTGTCATTAATAGCTTTATGAACTGCAAAGCAGAAGAAAGAACAAATATATGTTATTTGAAGCATGAATCCAAATCAAAATCTCAACCCAATTAACGAATGAAGCAAACAGACCAAGCAAAGAAACAGGGGAATAAGAAGAAATGCAGGCCAAGACCTGACACTCTACCTGAATTTGCAACCGTTGGATCAAGACCAAGGGCTGCAGGAACCTCCATCGCTGCTCTAAAATTTTGGACACTCAGTGCTGTATTAAAAATAGCAATCTGACAAGGATTAAGACTAGAGTAAAATTTCTCAGCTAATCAAGACTGAAATAAATTTGAAAAAGGAAAACCAATTAAAAATGTACACATACATATGTAGATAGGTATGTTGATAGATAGGATAGAGAGCAATACCGGCCGACGTTCCATTTCGTAAGTGGCAAGAACTGATTTTGGAGCAACACCCTTGAACACAGAAGCCAACTTCCAAGCAAGATTATGCACATCTTGAATGCCTGTATTCAGTCCTGCACAAAACATGTGGGGTTTCCTAAGCTGATCTGTATGCTAACAGAAAGGAACATCACCTCTTGAAGCAATCAAACCTATATTAACAAATGCCCTAAATAAGGTTGCGAAACCACCATTATGTCCCCAGCCAAAAGGCATCCTACCGAAACTCGTAGAGACTTGGTGGTTGAGGGACTCAAGTATGAAATATTCTACGCCGGAATTTAACAAACTGTAGCGTGTTAAAATAATAATTAGTAGCACCTACCAGGTCCTTTGACTGAACATATTGAAATTGTTATTACAAAACTAGGAATGTGGATAACAATGACAACCTCTTTGACCAAGCAACAATGCCTGGAGCATATAGTTGAGGAGCTAACATTTAGTTTCATAGTGAGAAAAACTGCTCAGGAAAATATATTCATTATAATTTATGACAAGTACGTTCTGAACTATATAACCCGTTGTAGAACTTATAGTTTTTTCCTATCAATCAATCTTCAGCGTGTGATAATGAAACAAACCGTTATATCTTGAATTAAAGAAATAGGGCTTCAAAAGTATAGCTTTGGTGTCTTAGCAAAGAACTTACATACCAAAGCCACCAGCAGGAGGAAATCGATGAGCTGCATCACCAGCGAGTATTACTCTGTTATCATGTATTAGATATTTCTCAGAAACTTCTGCATGCATCACCCATGGCTTAATGTCAACCACATTTATATCTGCCAGCTCTTGCCCAACCAATTTGAAGATTAACCTTTCGCATATCTACAGGAAATTAAACCTTCAATAGATCAGTTACGGTGGAGATCACAGAAATCCACCAATCATAGGATACAGAAAAACCTTCTAAAATTACGATCCTGCAAGATATAGGAAGCAGAGTATCGAAAACATGAGATTTAAGCGATTTTAGGGCCTAAAGCATATTCCCCAAGAAACTATTCAGCAAAGAAATTTACCTTGGAGTTAAAATCTTCAAGCTTCTGTTGAGGTGGATAAAATGGCACCTGCATATTAACCAAAAATCATACTTAGGTTTACTGTTCATCTTAAGCAGTATCATGCAACAAAGGGAACATGACAATACTATGTTACCTGCAATACAAACTCCCCTTTCTTCAAATCATGAGCAACAAGAACTCCTATAGCTTCAGTGTTGAAAATGAAAAACAGCATGCCAGGTCTCTCATTTATCAAGTATATCCCAAGCTCTTTACTGAGAAAATGAATGCTAACAAGCTTTTGCAAGTCCTTTTCACCTCCCATATCTATTCCCACAAGCTTCCGTACTGTACTTCCCGCACCATCAGTACCAACAAGGATAGATGATTTTATATCTTTCTCCATGTACCTGCCATCATTCAGAAAAGCAGCAGTCGTGGTAACACAATCACTAGTGGGATTAATGGATATGCATTCATGCCCCATTAATATCTCCTTTTCCTTGAGTGCACCATGATCAAGACTTTCCCAACCATCAGAGTTTCGTACATGGAAACCCATGTTTTTAAGCCGCTGGAGCAGTAACCTTGAAAGTTTGTACTGGGAAAAGTGTGCGACAGAAACAGGACTGACTATTCGTTCAAAATCTAGAAAAAAAAAGTTAAAATAAATCAGAAGTAGAGAGAAAGAATTTATCTATTCTTTCAATTTCAATGCAAAGGACTGTAAGCTACGGGCGAATTTTGCCTAGAAAGCTGCAATCTACATAACGTTCACCAGCATAAAAGAAACAGTCCTACCTTGAGGTTGCATATGGTCTACTGACCCAATAATAGAACCAGTAAGTGATGTGCAGTATATAAATTTTCTCCAAAACTCTACTGGTGGCTGGCACCTTTCAATCTGGTCTGCTAGGCCATCCAGTTTGCGGAACACCTGACAATGAAATCTAAATCAAAATAAAAATGGGCTTTTAAATAAAGTTTGAAACTTGCATCTTGCCGCAGTTTGAACTTCTGCTGCAAGAAATCCAACCTCCATAGAGCGATTGTTGATGAAGTGTGCCTGTGGATGTCCAGAGAAACTCAAATTTTTCTCTAGAACAGCACATTTGACACCTACAAATTGCCATGGAGCAAAAGCACATACGCAGAGACTGAATTAAACTTCAGAACGGAGAAGCCTTTAAGGCCAAAAATCGAGAGAGACGGAGAATGAGAAAGTAAGCACTCAGTAAAGAACTAAATGCAGTCCGTTGATGAGTTAAATAAAGTACAAATGAAAAGTAATATGATGTAGCATCACTTATTTGAGATTGATGCATATATTATCCCCTTTATTAAAAAGAATACATTTTTTGTAACTATGCTTGCTGATCGTAACAGAAACAAAAGTTCTTTCGTTATAAAGCTAGCAGTACCAAAGGATTAGCAGCATTAAACTTTTTAATATAAGATATCATACATTATATTTTAACAAAATATATTTCAAATCAAGTAGCAAAACGACAAGAGGAACTTGTAGTCATTTTCCTTTCTAAAGTTCCATAGAGAATAATCTAGAATGTCAATCATTTCCATCTCATCAACCAAATAGAGAATAAAAGAACGGAAATATATGGAATTACCCAATTTCGTTAGAAGTATAGAGAGGACAAGACCGACGGGACCGGCGCCGACGATGAGAACGGGAAGTACGGAATCGTCATCGCCGCTGCAATTGACAGAAGAAGAGTTCGAAAAGTCTCGATTTTGCTGCAATTGTAGTCGTGAATAGAGGCACCTCCTACCGTTTATCAATCTGCTTCTGAAATGGTAGAAAACTCCTACATTAAAGCTCCTCGCCATAAACTCCATGGCTTCCTTCACCCGCTCCTAATTGCAGAAGAAGAAGAAGACGACTATACAGCCGATCGAATGAAAGCAATCACAAAACGACACCGTTTTCTGGGAACGATTCGATGCCCGGCAATGAAAGCAAAGGCATAATGGGAGCGTCAGGGGACGCGGTCCTTTTTGCGACACGAGTAACCACTGCAAGCTGCGGAGGAATAATTACTCCAAGCTTGTTAGGCAACGATATATTCCTCCTCCTCTTTTTTTTTTTTTTTTTTTTTTTTTTTTAATGTTTTATAAGTAAGATGATAAGTTAGAAAAAAAAAGTTATCTTATATTATGAATAAATAAATATGTTTGATATGAATTTCATTTATAACTTAAACATAAAGTTGATATACATTTTAAAAATATTTGATTTTAAAAATTAAAAAGGTGAATATCTATCCATCGTTTATTATATTAAAAATATAAAACTCCTATTTTTATGAATGAATCTACGTTTAGAGATAGAAAAATCAAGTTAACGTAAATACAGGGTTGGTCCAGAAATCAAGAGATAAAAAATTATATACTATATAAGAGAAAAAATTTCACAACATCACAAAGTTTTAGAATTTTTATGCCGGTAAAAACTAAATTATAGTCAAAAATATAATTATCTTAGGTTTGGTATATTGTTCCATCCATTTCAAAATAATGGTTGTCAATACTACAACCATTATAAAATTATAAATGCATATAATATAGTTTTGTGAAATTATATAATTTAAAATTAAACTGAAATTTTTTACTTAATAATTTTGAAGTAAAATATTACTATACTCTTAAATATAAATTTTTATATTTTCACTTTTTTACAGATTTACCATAAATAAAATTATAAGATTTGTAAATAATACTACATTAAAAAAAAATCATCTAATTTTAGATCGAATAGAGTATCTCTTCTTTATTGATTAAAATATTGACACCTAAGAATAACCATCTTAAGATTGTGATTTTTTTGTGTTATCATTAAATAAATAAAAACTACATTAATTGCTATAAATAAGAAGAAAAAAAAAATTACCTCACTCCTTTTATAGACCAACTTATTTTGTACACATGTTTTCCTCTATATATATTTTCGAAATTCTGAAAATGAAAAATTTCAACTACAAATATGCGGATCATCCATTTCACAACAACTACCCCGAGTTATCTGATATTTGCCATTGTTTCATCACATGCTTTTGTTTTCGGGTAAGTTTTAAAATAATATAATACTAGAGATGCAGCCGTGCTCAATACGGGCCATTTTATCAGAAAAGATTCTTTTTAATTATATTGTAGTTTATATTATCTTTTCTTGTTAAATTTGTAATATTAAATAGAATATAAATATATTTTTAATCTTATTCAATATTTATATTATAATGATTTTATAAAAAATTAAACCGTTAATATTATACTATTTATATATCAGATTGTTTATGTAAAATCCCAAACATTTCATTAATAAATTCAAGTTGTTTCTTTAATTATCATGGAGCATGTTATTAATAAATTTAAGATTCAATATTAAAAATATAAATTAGAGGAGACAAAAGTAATGACAGTGGAAACAAAAAATAATATTTGTTCTCAATGTAGGAGACAAAATAAATATCGGCGAAAAAAATTGGTGTTGTACAATTGGTGGGAGACACAAAACGCGTCGCTATCGACAACATATTACAAAATAACGGTCAAATGTCGACAGAAAACGCCAAAAAAATAAATAAATTTTAGTACTATAGTATTACCGTTTATATTTTATTGTTTTTCTAATTTTGGTATCCTCAACAACTTTTCGTTTAGTTCTTATTTTAGTTGAAACGTTCCAGATCGAATTCTCGTCTATAATGTTCATATTTCGCTTTTTAGACTATTAAAGATTTAGATCTGATGCTCGTCTATGAAAGAAAGGGGATAACAATTTTAAATAATTTGAAAAATTTTTGTTTCAAAATTTTGTTGCATGCTCTAGTTAATTCGTCATTATGTTAAAGATCTTTGTTTTATTGTGGTCGTTTAATATGTTTACATCATTTTGATGTGGTGCTTTACGGTGAGATGTATTGATCTTTTCTAGTTCATTATTGTGGGTTTTGTTCCTTCTAATAATTAGTGTTTTGTTATGGTGGTTTGATGTTTTATTTTTCTAATCTTTGCCAGCAAAGCATCTTTCGAAACCGACCAATTTTTGCCAAGGATTAAGGAACAAGGAGTTTTTTGTTATGATTCTTCAAAAAATTCAGCGAAATACTCAACTTAGTGGACAATATATTGATTGACTAGAATATCGTGTATTAGATTTATTTAGGATTTTGAGATTAAAAGTATAAAATTATCAAGCTCTGAATTGAAGTAGTTTTTCCTATACTATTATAGGACCTTGAAGAAGAAATTAGAAAATTAATAAGGTTAAATCTGTAAATTAAGTCCAAATCTTTAAACATTGAACAAAAATCAATTAAACCAGATATGAAAAATGACCAATAAAATGATAAAGTTTTATCAGGATCCCAAATACTACCTCCGTTAAAAAAAAAAAAACTACATTTGAAAATAAATTTATTAAAAAATAGAGTTATATTTGAAATTTTTTTGGTTATTTTGTTATTTCATGAAATTTTTTTATTATTAATATATTTAATATTTGATCAAAGAAATAAAATTAATAATCGTCAAAAATTTTAATGTTATTATTTTTGTGGGAGGGAACAGTATAATTCAAAGAAATGGCGAGGGAGGAATACATAGGTCCATAAATAGATTGGTATTAATCCGAAAATTTCCATTCCCATCCAATATTAAAAAGATATATATTATCATCCATTTAGCGGAAACTAAAGCAATCTAAAATCAGTCTTTGTACGGTCCCGATTACGCTCTCATTCGTAGTTTCGGCGAATTCGGAGAACTTTCTCTCTCTAGAAGCAGTATCGCCGCCCTTTCTCCCTCTTAATCATAAATCTTCATCATCGGCGAGCCCTATCAGTATCAATCTGGTATGAGAGAGATCGCTTAACGGTATTCAATTTCTACTGGTTCCAAATTACAACTGTTTTGCCTTTCGTTTGATATCGATTTCTAGGGTTTCGCTCTCGATTTTCATAATTGTTTTACCAATTTTCGAGCTTTATAGGGAAATTTATTCTTTCTATAAAAGAAATCCATTTGTGGTGTGTTTGTTCCCGTTTGGTTTTATATTTGTGTCAGATCTTGTCTTTGAACTGCCCAGGATTTCAAATTTTGTTTTCTGAATTTAGGGTTCTTTTTAAAAAAGAAAAGCAAAATCGTTGTATTTGATTTTACGGTTAGGGTTTTACTATTTAGATAAAGATATTTTAGGGGATAAGTATTATCTGCGCGAGAGGTTTGGGGTGATATCTATGCCCAAATATATGGCAGCTGGAAGACATGGTGGTTACCGCGATAATGAATTCAGGGACCGCGAGTCGGATCTCGATGTGTCAAGGCGGGAAGTTGCTTACTCGAAGGGAGAAAATGACAGACCAAGGAATGGTGATCGTGATTTTGAGAGGGGCCGTGTTCGTGTTGGGAATAGTAGCGATAGGGGTAGTAGGGTCAGACAGAAGGATATCAAAGAAAGGGAATTGATGAATGGTGGGTACCGCTCTGTTTCAGTTTCAAGTAGGAGCGATTCAGGGAGTAGTGGCAGCAGTGGTGGCTTACGGCGTTCTGGTTTATTATTGGCTGGAGTAATGGACCGTGAGCCAGGGGAGCTGTCAAGTGAAAGTGGGTCAGAGGAAGCAACTGATTCTGTCCACCATAAAAATAGCAATTTTGTGAAGTCAGAGAATGGGACTCAATCACCGTCCCAATATAAGAAGAGGAAATTTTCACCCATTGTTTGGGACAGAGAAGAAGTAAATAATCTATCTAAGAGCAGGAGTTCTCCAGCAACCAGTGTTTTGCCTCCCCCGCCTCCTCTTCCCAAGCCCTACCGGCAGTCACCTAACTCAATTCCAACAGGTGGTGTACAAATTTCTCCAATTGAGGATAGTAAAATTGATGGCCCAGAGCCACTGGTTGAGCCTGTTGTGGATATTGTGTCACAGGTGTCTGATGCAGCAGAATCTCCAACTGGTTTGTCTTCTTCTCCACTTCAGGAACAGCGTTCTGAGTACAATGATGATTATGCACCAACGCGGAATATACGGGCTTCTCGATGGGCAAATGATGCTAATTCCCCAGCTGATGAAGGTGAAATTTCTGATTCCTATGATGCTGAAATGAGGAAACGGAGAAAGAAAATGGTCCTTTCCCCAGAAGTTGATACGAGGGTACACAAGAAGTCAATTAGTCCTGAATTTGTGGAGCTCAAGAGAGAGGGTTCTGAAGGTGTGAGAGCCAGATCGTCTGAATCAGATGAAGGCATTGTTCGTGGTCGATCCTCTGGTGACAAGGATTTGGACACTAATGACTTTATGGAGATAGACGAGGATCGCAATAATGGTGGTACTAGTGTAAGCCATACTGATACTGATTCCGAGGATGAACGTGATTCTCGTGATACGCCTGAACTACCCACACCCCCTCAAAGAAGTGTCAACATGCTTCAGGGTTGTAGAAGTGTTGACGAGTTTGAAAGGCTAAACAAAATTGATGAAGGCACTTATGGGGTTGTTTACAGAGCCAAAGATAAAAAATCCGGAGAAATTGTTGCATTGAAGAAAGTCAAGATGGAAAAAGAGAGAGAAGGGTTTCCTTTGACTTCTCTAAGGGAAATAAACATTCTTCTCTCCTTTGACCATCCTTCAATTGTAGATGTGAAAGAAGTAGTTGTAGGAAGCAGTCTTGACAGCATTTATATGGTAATGGAGTACATGGAGCATGATCTTAAGGCATTGATGGAGACAAAGAAACAGCCATTTAGCCAGAGTGAGGTCAAATGCCTCATGCTCCAGCTTCTTGAGGGAGTGAAGTATCTCCATGATAACTGGGTTCTTCACAGAGATTTGAAGACTTCTAATTTGCTATTAAATAATCGTGGTGAGTTGAAGATATGTGATTTTGGTTTGGCTCGGCAATATGGGAGCCCATTGAAACCTTACACTCATTTGGTGGTTACTCTTTGGTACAGGTGAATTATGTTTTCTTGGAAATAATAATCGTTCCCAATCAATTTTTGTTGTTTTGCTCAATCTGGTATATCACATATGTGGTTGCTTATACATCAGTTCCATTAGTAACTGCCTTCATGTCACTAGTTTAATTTTATTTAACTTATCCTGTGGTCAGCAAACTGTCTCTTGAAGATTTTTTACTGTTCCCCCCCCCCCCCCCCCCCTCCCTGTGTATGTTTGGCGAGTTTTGTTTTATAGGGCGAGCATTAACTTAACTTTATTTTCAGGGCACCTGAACTTCTATTGGGAGCAAAACAATATTCTACTGCGATTGATATGTGGTCCTTGGGTTGCATCATGGCTGAGCTTTTGTCCAAGCAACCACTGTTCAATGGAAAGACGGAGGTTGATCAGATAGACAAGGTAACCTAATTGCCTTGGTAATGATTTTTACTAATTTTTTAGAGTGCTGTTATAATGTACTTTCAATTTCAGTCCTAGTTAGTTATGATTGGTTGTGTTACTGGCTTGTTGCAGATATTCCGAATGCTTGGAACGCCAAATGAGACCATATGGCCCGGTTTCTCTAAACTGCCTGGAACGAAGGTGAAGTTCGTAAAGAATCATCAGTAAGTATCTATTTCGTCTAAATAAATTAATTATGAGATTGAGTAGAGATTCATTTTCTCTTATTTTGCCACTGTTTTCCCAGGCTTCCAGCTTTGGGTGATTCTCGTCTGGCTTTCTGGCCTTCATTGGTGACAGTTTCAGTTAGAAGACAATTATACCATGTTTCATTGACCAGTAATGTATTTTTCTTTCAGGTATAATCTATTGCGAAGTAAATTTCCGGCTACATCATTCACAGGCTCACCAGTTCTCTCTGATGCTGGATTTGACTTGTTGAACAAATTCCTGACTTATGATCCAGAGAAGGTACTTACATGCTACTGTTCTTGTTCTAGTTTGAAGCGTAGTAATAAAAATTTCAACATAGGTATTTATGTGTGCCTCGTGTCATTGTGCAGAGGATAACAGCTGATGCAGCTCTTAACCATGAGTGGTTCCGTGAAGTTCCTCTTCCCAAATCGAAAGACTTTATGCCTACATTTCCTGCTCAACATGCTCAAGACAGGTACGTATTTTGGACTTCGGTCATTTGCAGGTCCATGATCTTGCTCATCCTTTCTTTGAAATGTATATAATAGAGCCTAATGTCTTTTTGTTATCCCCTCAGACGGTCACGGAGAATAATGAAGAGTCCAGATCCTCTAGAAGAGCAGCAAAGGAAGGAGTGGCAACGAGATCAATCAGGGACTGGTGGTAGTGGTCTGTTTGAAATATGAAAATCTAGTAGGTGATCAGGAGCTTCGGTCTTTATTTTGTTTTCACAGATTGACATGTTGAGGTGAGAACCATGCACTGATGGTGTTGCGAATTTGTTAGTGAGAAGAACATTCATGCTGTTTTTTAGCAGGAAACCTCGATGATCTGGGTGGGAGGAACTTTCGTTTCCTCTAGTCTCTAATCAGACATGTAGCAGGTTGACTTCGTTCTTCAGCTTCTCCATTGATATAGAATGCTTTTGTGACACTGCAAGGTGTGGCAAAATGGTCTTTGTTTAAGGAACAGTTTCTGTTGAAACTTATATATGTAACATATTTTTATTCGCACATTGTAAACGGTTCTCTTATAATTGGTTTTGATACTAGAAAACATGGAATACTCGTGCTACTATCAGTTCTATCCCTTTTTAATCTTTGTATTGTCTTTGCAAGAGGCAATTGGTGTAAAGCGGACGGGGCATTCTTAGCTTTTCCTTGATGGAGAATTTGACAGAAAGTATTTGGCATTTAAGGTAATTTGTGCTGACATGTGTGAAATGCAGTCAAAGTTTAGAATATTTAGTTTTAATATTTAGAACACTGAAGTACTTCAGAAATTTCTGTTCTATCTTGCATCAAATGTTACATCATGATATTTCATTGAAAGTCCATCAAAAAATTATCAATGTAGTTTACTAGTGATAGGATTTTATAAGCTAGCTATGCTTGCCTTCAGATTACATGGCCATTTATTGGATCTCTAGTGTCATCGAACTGATGTCGAACTGAAAATTTTTGGGTTGTTGGAAGCAAATTGACAGCATTTTTATTTTTTGGCTGAGAAACTGGTTGGTACTATGAAACTGAATGATACATCTGGGCAGAACAGGATATTTGGCTTTCCTTACTGATTATGCTAATTTTGATCCAAATACTAGTTTGGGCTCATGTCAAATTTGTCCATTTGTAGTCCTTTTCAATTTTTATATTGTGTTAAAATTAGGTTCTTTGAGGGTGTAACTGTATGGAACTGAATTCCTTCTTACTAATTCAGGTCTCAGAGCTCCAATTCTTAAAATGAACTTTTAAATCCAATCCAACGTTGACCTTGATATTACATCAAAATCTGTGTTAATCCAACAGTTCTATTAGTGACATTTCCAGGTGTGGTCAGATTGTGTATATGTATATCTGCTATTGTAACAGCACAGCTTTTGTTTTGGAGTGCTTGATTCTGAATTTTATTTCTTGTGGTGGAAAGAGCACAAGATCAGTCACTTTTTGTCTTTTAATGTTTTATATATATCTGGTGAGAACGATGCAGTTAATTCTGAGCTTTTATGACATTCAATCTGCAAATGTCACTGCAGTATCAAAAGCAAGCACTAAGCAGGTTGAGGAGGTTACCTGCACACCCTCAAACTATAGAATTTCCAGTTATTTAACCGTGCTTCAGATAATGAATGTCCATTTCTTGCCTGAGAGGAGGTACCTTGCCACCCTTCAATACATAATCTGATATCTTCCTATTTATCTGTACTAACTTTTTTTTTTTGATTTCTTTTATGACTCAATTCACATGACACGTCGAGTTTGTACACTATCAAGACTTAAATGGTCCTTAATATTTGAACATATGACAAGATGATCATCTTGTTTTTGTTTTCTTTGAATTTCTACTCAAAAATTGAAACCTAAGCTCAGCTACCCGAGTGCTTGCTGCTGCAGCTGTTCTTTTTTTTTTTTTTTTAAATTAAATATAAATAATTGACTTTTCATAATTAAATGGATATAGGTAGGTCTTCCTAGAGAAACTTAGGCCTTAGAGGTTTGATTTGATGTTTCTAGTATCCTTGTGGACAATACGAGAACTGAGAAATTGGAGCAAGGATCATTGAGTTTTCGAGGTATGGAGTATAGTAATTTTGATGTCCTTGCTGAATAATAATGTTTTGAGGAGCCCTGTATATTTGATATGGCAACAGGGATTGTGCTTCTCATGATTTTATTAATTTTTAGGGAGGCAAGGTTAAAGAGCTGTAATTCTTTTAAAAAGTGTAGTTATTAAGACTCTGCTTTTGACCAATAGCTTTACTGAAATCAAATTTTAAGTTTCCAATAGAAACAAACCTAACATCGCCTGCAATCTCTTCTTGCCATATGGTTCACTGCCATTCCTTTTCTACTCATTGTTGACCCATGCAAAAAAGCAATTGTAACAGAGAAAGGAAAATCTGTAAAGGAGGAGAAGAAGAAGAAACGGGCTGCTGCATCATCGTCCATGTAGTTGGCCGTTCTACTGCATCTACTGCTACAGTTACTCGCTAAGGCATTAAGTTGCTGCTGCTTGATTGATCTTGTTTCCAAGGTGGAGATAGGTAAATGAGGAGCTCTCTTTTTTTGGCGAGGGAAGTTGGGGGTAATGGTACGCTGCAGATGATGAAGATTTTGTTGACTGATGGATGTGATGAGGTCGAGGGAAGAGCAAAGTTTGGTTTCATTTGGTAACGTATTCCTTTAATAAGTGGATAAAAACATGCGATTTTGATTAACTATAGCGCTTTTCCCTCAAAAAACTCTTATGCCATATTCTCATGATTCAATAACAAGAAGAAAATAATTCATCCTCTCATTTCTTGTTTTCTTTTTTGGCTTGGTTTTGGTTTTCTGGAGATCACCTGGGTTGGTAAACATAGACCCACGTGTGGTTCTGGGCCGGGACCCTGGTATACCCACTAATATGTGTAGGTCCCTGTAATTTGAATGAGATTGTCATGGCGCAAAAGCAGATATGGTCCGGAACTTGGATGAGGGTCAGGCTTGCCTGGACCGTGGGTGGGGTGGTGGTGGATATTTGCTCAATTTGGTTTTGAATGTGCCAAGGGGCACCCCCCCTCTCCTCCTCCTCTCTTCTTTTTCCCGAATTTCAAGTTTTGAGGTACTTTGATTGATGGGACCTGATGAATCCCCCAGTGGTTGGATAAAGGATGTTCGAGCTGCCAAATGAAATTTGGTTCATGATGATCAATTTTTATTGATTTGTAGTAGTAATAAAATCCCATTTTCGGCAGTATAGTGGTCTGTTGCTTGAGCTTTAATATGTAGGTGTTTGTGCTTGTATTGGCGATGGAATTATGATTTTCCCGAATCAGCATCCTGAGTCGGTAAAAGATAACTTGTAATGTGGAAGTCTAATATTAGGATAAATGACAATGGTGTTTGGTGTTTATTCCCCTCCAGTTTCTTTCATAAAAAGTGTTGCCTTTGACTCTTTTCTGTTCTCTTTTAAGGTGACAAGATGAGTGAGTTTAAGTGGATAGAGTCATTCAGTTGCGTAAATCATTGTTAGTTGCATAATGTTTAAAGATTGTATTGCAAATATGCTCTGTAAAAATTTGTTAGATAAATACTTAAAAGCTAATGTACAATAAATGGTCATATTACATACTAAAAAATAATATTTCTTTGTAACCAAAAAAATTGTTTTCTTGTCCAATCCAGTAGTAAAACATAGTTCCATGCATAAAAGTAGTTAATGGTGGATAAAAGCATCAAATTTAATTGACAAATTACAACTGTGACGTCGTTCTACCACTTTTCATTTCAGCAATCGGATATTCTCCATCCCATGACGCTGATCAATGAAAATTTTTCCATGTTCTAATATTTGGGGTTTGAAATTTTTTTAATTTTAATTGAATAATGCAATATAATTGCTGAAATATTTAACGAGAGAATTGTTTTTTGATCTTTGTTTTTGTTTTGGTAATCTACTATCACCTCCTCTACTATTGTTTGTTTTATTGGGATTTGGGGTACTAGTGTAGGAATAATCCCCCCAAAAAAAAAATGTTTATACTGCTAAGATAAGTTGGTATGGACTTGCTATCAACAAAACCTCAATTGAACTTTGAAGGTGAAAGACAAATTTGTCATAATTTCTATAAGATATAATCGCAAGATCATACACACTACTGATTCCTTGAGCACCAAGAAGTTTTAATCTGACTACCGAAGTGAACTGACAAAAAGATTAATATAGCAATGAAGCAGAACTGTCGATCAATCTACCACCACGACTTTATCATTCAGTTTCCCACTTATAGCCTTTTCCATTGTGTGTTCAGGATGTAGTAGTTCTCCTCCACCTTCAAGAAACAGTTTAATCATATTCTTGGAGAAGCCACTGATAAGCGCCACCCCTTTCTGGTGGCTCGGCACTGGTGTTGCCATTGTATCTCTCAGGTTCCATAACACTATTTCCGGCAACGTCTTGTACCCATTCTCCTCAAACTGCCTGCATATTGCTTCATAATCTGTTTCCCAAGGATTTGCTGACGCCTGATCAAACTCCATGTCGCTGAAAACGAATAGCCTTTTGATCATTTGTTCTTCAGTAAGATTTCCCTTCTTTGCTACATCCAAGATTTTATCAAACACTTTCTGAAAGTCGGTGTTCATCTGCCAGTCCATTTGTTTTACGCACCCAATCTTTGAAAAGAGACTATCCCCTTCAGTCACCTGGAGCTGAGGATTGGCGCTGAAAGTTATGAGCTTCCCTTCCCAAGGCTCTTCGCTTAGTTCTGAAATGAGTAAACCAAGAGCAACTGATACTTGAAGTGGGAGCCCATACATGCTTCCTGAGACATCACAAATTGCAAGACAATTGTTCAGTTTACCGATAGCCAACAGATCATCAACTATTCCTTTCCATTGTAACTCTGCAACTATGGCTTCATCTGAACCACATTCATATTCTATTTATTCTATAATTTCGTGGGGATATAATGCCCCGGTTGCAATCTTTGTCTTCCCCTTAACATTATTGAGATACTCCATAAATCTTGTCCCATCATGTTTGAAGAATAGTTCCCTGTAGTTCTTCATAGCGACTGAGGCAACCCGAGAGTAAGGAAGCTCATCCCATTGATTGGCAGACATGTAAGTCTCCGGTATCATCATGGCTTTACGGAGGGGAACAAGGACTTCTTTTCGTAGGCGATTTCTGGTTCTGTAGGCATAGTGAGCATCTTGAACGCCTTCATATTCTGGCGTCTTGCGGAAACAATCTCCTGGCTATGGCCTGACACAATAGTGAGGCGAATGAAGGGATGGACACCACTTGGCAGCTAGACTCAAATGTTTTCTCCCACTATTTACTGCTTCGAGATCAGATTTCAGAGCTTGAGCAAACACAAGGGATGTTTTGTTGTGTAAAAACTGATAAACTGGATCCTTTTGATAACTCTCCAGACCTTTCTGTCCAGCATCAATTCTCCTTTCCTCCCATGTTCTCTCGTGTTTTATGAACTTCCGTCTATTCATCTTACTAATTTAGGGAACATCAGGTCCTTCAAGCAGCCGATAAAGAATCTCCAACAAGTTCTTGTAGTAGCCAAATTCAACCACGGATTGAGCGTTGCAAGCCAAAGTTTTCGGATGATTCTCATGAAGCCAAAGAGCAGCCTTATAAAATCCCTCTCTGTCCCCTTTGCCAGTTCATCTGACACCCAACAGATTGCACACAAGCTTGAGAGCAGTCAATGGATCGTGTTCCCAAGCTAACTCCAACCGACGTTTAACCTCATCTGACGGTGTATGAGGAACTACATGAAAGTAAAAATCGGATTTCCACTAGACAGGAATGTCGGAGAGAAGTTTTCTGTGTGACCCATGTATAAGTAGTTATTCCCCACAAATAATGTTCGTGTCGTGGAGGAGTTATCTTCAACAGCTTTATTATACTCAGAAACCATCAGATCCATGAATGAAGGTGAAGGGGGTACATTTTCATTAGGACGTGAAGGTGTAGGTGGAGGTGATAGGTAAATTTCTGGTGGGCCAAGAAGTGGCAATGGACAATCATCAGTTTTTGAACAAGTGGTACTAGTGGTTTGCTTTCTGATATGTGATATGCAGTAATGCTTCTTGAGGGAATGTTTCAAGCTAGTTGACAAATTCATATTAGCAAGACTCATCTTTAGGAGATTGAGATTTGAATAACTGCAATCAAGGCAAAATAAATTTAGAATTGAATTCATTTGCAAACAGGGACTTGAATTTAAAGGAGTAATATTCATAGGGTATGAAACAGAGTAAGTTAATTAACATTCAACAAAAAGTGTAAGCACATAGCATTTGGAGATTTGTTTTTCAAGTATTCAGCCAAAAAATTACAAATTTAGAGAATCTATTTATAAACATGAAAATTTGCATGTAGCCAAGTTACCTTTTTCTGAGGGCAAAACTTTTTGTTTGTTGACCATACTGGCACACGAATGCATACATACATACAAACATATTTTATACATCATATATTTCCGCGCGCCCCCACACATAGACTCCAACCTAATTTATACGGTTAATTGCAATATATTCCCTTCTTTTGATTTAAAGACAATTTTAATAGTCAATTTTTATAACGAGTTATAGGATCAAGAGTTATATATGTTTAACACATACTAATATCATGCACACGCGATGCACAATTTTTTTGTTCTTAGACGAAATTGTGGGAGGATGTTTTGCGGCACAATTTTTTTTCTTCCTTTTAAGTATGACACAAATTTATAGGTAGTTATTCTAGTGTCCAAATTCTTAATAATATAGATAAAATTGGAAGTGTAACATATTTTTGTTGCAATCTCGAATATTGTTTTGAAGAATTCGTTCGGTGATTTTGAGTACAGTAATATAATTGGGCATGTAATTAAGGTCCTAAAAAAATATATACATTTGATTTCGTACCTAGTTTAGTTAGTTGTAAAATATGATGATTTAGATTTCGTATGATTTTGTTTACTTCTGATCACCGATTAACCTACTTAGATCGTAAAACTGAATACAAATTTTGTACACTATAACATCTTTATATATTTTCATATCTCAAACTGAATTCTAAAATATCACAAATATACTATGACAAAATTGAAATATATCTTTAGTTTTAAAACGAGAAGGAAAAGAGTTTAACAAACCAAGGGAGTTTAACGAGAGAGAGTGGGGGAGGGAGGGATTTATTCATTTTTTTTTTTCCCTTGACCTCCAAGGCTGCACAATATTTAGAAAGGTCACTGGTGAAGAGATAATTAAAGCCTTAATTCCCTCACTTCTCTTCCATCTTATTTATGTCACTCCTATCTGTTTATACTTGGGATTTGAAAATTTAATATTAAAATTGTGATTTAAATTTGATAGAATTATGTATGAAGATATTGAGTTTACTTTATTGGATTACCCAGTTTATAAAATTATTCTTAGTACATATTAAAATTGAGCTTTCAGATTTCACAAATATACAATAGAAAATGGAAATGTAACACTTTGTTTTAATTAAAAAATGTAAGGAGTATTAAAGTACAAACTAATTTCTGAAGACGGCATTGTACTCTATTTAATAAAATATAATTTATGAGAAACATTTTTCTTTTCTAATTTAAATAAAATCTCAAAAGAAACAGTTTAAGATCCAATTTGAAAGTTGAATTCTAAAGTACTCAAACTAGAATTAAGTTTGTAGAGACAATATATACTAGAGAACCTCAATTATCATATCCCCACTATTATTTTACACATACAAAGAAAAGCAGATAGCTACTAAGAAATGGCCAGTATTACACACAACAATTATGGTCGATGGTTCCATTCATCTTCCCTTGTACCTGCCAAAAATACAATTAAAAATGTATATTAGCCTCCCATGTTGCCAATATGTTAAACATTTTCCACGATATAACAATTAATGGTAAGAACAAATGCATACAAGTGAAATGACAATCATACCTAATGAAACATATACATTTCGTTCATGTTCTATGTTTTAAAATTAAAAATACATTTATATTAAACTATAAAAAGTTATGAAGTTCATTAAATATCATTTCACTATTCCATCACTTTAACTAACTCTACTAATTAATGGTCTCTATTATAACTACCACAACTATTACTTTAAATAACATGGTACGATATATTTAGAACATAAAAATTATCGTTAAAAACCGTTATTTTAAAAACGTATCTCTAATTTTAAAATGGAGGGAGTATCTAAAGACATTTGAGTGCATTATTATTGCATTTTGTTTGGCATAGAGCAAATAGTTCATACCGTTTAGTGTCATGTGAGCAGCCTAAAGGATTCCTCAATACATCATAGTGTCCATAGCCATCATAGAGTACATGAATTGGGTTTTCTTTCCCATAGCCCTGACCATATTCTGCTATAGTTTTGAGTGATCCGGACTTGTTATCCACCATATGAACATTTATGGGCAACCTGTAAACATGTGACAGTTTGTCAACTATGAATAGTAATGATTAAAAAAAGAAATGGAACTTCGACAAAATGAAAGTAGTTGACATGTCTATATCAAGAAACAATCGCGATCCTCAACATATAATCGATCAGTTTAAGTATATTACAGTAACGATACACCTGTGAAATCCCATTAAAACTAGTCAACTTTAGTGGGGATTGAAAATTTAAGGTATGCATTGGAACCTACTGTAGAACATGGGAGGCCATGAGCAATTCTGGTTCTCCTCCCCAGGCATGGGGTTGTCGCATATGGGTAACATAATTATCGAAATCACCTTCAACGTACCTGTACATGGGAGAAATTAATCTATCGAGAACATAACTGTAAACTAACTAATTAGGAGGGGATGGGGTGGGGTGGGGTGGGGTGGGGGGGGGGGGGGTTTGGTCGTATTTGGTGGTTATACACAAAAGACTGGTGGACTACACATGCAATAGGTATTGTTCATGTTCACCATACAATCCTAGCAAAGCTTGTCAGATAGAAACTCCACCTCTTAAACAACTCATGACCATCAACTTCACAGAGGAAACAGCTTTATCAATTGACTTACAAACAAAGGAAATATTATTGTGGCTATAATTCTATAACTACGATCTTACCACTCGGCGTCTGCTCGCCTTTTGATGAATTCATCTGCAACCTGTCAAAACAGAACAATTTTGGCAAGTTCATAGAAATAAAAAGGAACTAGCACGCTTGCACCTACGACAAGCTACAGAAATTCAGCTGAACACAAAAAATAATGGCTACTAAACAACAATACAGCAACTTTCTCCCTGAGAAATAAAGGAAAGAAAAGTCTCTGCTTTATACTTTAGCTCTAAGCTCATCTGCTAGTTCTTTCTCAAGGCTGTGAGTTGGAGATGGCTTTCCTGTTCTTAAACAAGCACCATGAACAACTGACCGGAACAAACATCTTCCATCTCCAGATATGCCTATTAGAAAGATTTCAAAATGCCAATACTTAAGGGCTGCTTGATATTAGGCAGAACTTTTTCTATGTACTTGTGCATCCACATTTATAGTTTCATCTATGTGGAAAAAAAAAACATGCAAACAAAAGAACGAAAACAAAAAACAAAAAATGTTGCATCCAATTCTCTAGTACCTTGATGTTAATGTCAGTTATCTCAAAACAAACAAAAAAAAAAAAGGTGAAGTAATAATCATATACATTGCAAAGCCAAAAAATATGGGTGCTGGCTATGAAAAGAAAACAAAAGATTCTCCTTAGACGTTAGAATCACTTAATTTACAAAGCTGAGGTGTCCAAATAAAGAAAGGGTTCAGAGAGCTTTTAATACAGTTCAAGAAATTCACATAAGAGAGGTGATCCTGGAACAAGAGGCCTTATACATTCCGGTACAGGACATGATTAAAAAAAGATGCTTAATATTTAAATTTGACCTGTTGCAGCTCCATGTGCGAGGAATTGGAAAAAGAAATCCTAAAAGAAACCTTTGAAATATGTATATTATTAAAACTCGAATTTTTTTTCTCTTCTATTTTCTTTTTGGGTACTACAATTTGCGATCTTAGCATAAAAGAACATATAATTAAGCCATCAAGCCATGATTTCTGGTACTTTATAAGCAAGTAAAGCTCAGCTCCAACTTCGATAGGTTTATTCATTCATTTTTATTAAGAAAATCAGAATGTAAAATGATGCCGTGAAGTGCAACAGTAACTTCTTCCCTTGTAACTCTACACTTGAGCTTTTAATATACGGGTACCCATAAAATCGTTAAAAGTACTTCTTCAAATCACAATTATTAGATATTAGTACATAGAGATTAGGCAGGTTTTTTTATAAGTTGTATTTAGGCAAGAGAAGTCAAAAGAACAAATTGGTTTTTTTATCAATCTCAGGTATGAACACCAGAAACAGAGACAAAAAAATAATAATAATAAATAGGAACAGACACCTGAATCCTTATTCATGCTCAATCGCCAGAAATGAAGACAAATAATCTTGATATCCATTAAAAGGAGAAACTTTAACAAAAATTATGCCATACAAAGATTGAAGGGAGAGAATAGAATCATGCCCATATAATATAGACGAAGAAAAGCATAATCCCTCTCACGTACTTGTATAAATTTACTTGATTATAAAACAAACAAACAACATAAAACTTAGCCAAGAGATTAAAATCGAACAACATAAACAAAAGTAAGGCATACTAATCATGCGGGGTTCGTAGGAAAGTTTTGATCTTTGCATGGTGAGAGACGAACCCGTTGAATTGTATATATTTTAAGCTACCCATTTTATATCTGACCTGACAAAAATAGAATATGGGGTATCTTGAAAAAATGGAAAATTTACCCGTGAAAGATGAACGTGAGGAGGAGTCTGCGATTTGGGGAAAATAAGAATAGAAAGAGACGTTGAAGGGAATGGAATTATGGAACTTTGGGAGGTTAATCGTGTGTCGTCAAACATGACGGTGATGAGATAAAGAGGGAGAGAGTATCAGATTCGATTCTTATTAGATTTTTTTGAGTGGTGTTTTAGAAGACGACCCTCAACTCGATTCTACTGTAACTTGGTTGTCGGAGAGTCCACTGAGTCGCAACTCGGCGATGGCAATGTAATTTTTCCGTCCTACATTTGTCAATAATAAAACTCGGGCTTTGATGACACACCATACAGGCAGGAAATTGAAAATAAGTCCTACCAAAAGCTTAATCCACGTTTTGGAATTTCTCATTTTTAGCAATATCAATCATTTTATCATTTTATTATGTTCAATCGATATATATATATATATGTGTGTGTTTGTTTTGTTATTCATAACGCTACTAGACGTTTTGGAACTTCTTTTTTTTAGCAATGTCAATTATTTTATCAATTCATTATGTCCAGTCGATGTATATGTATATTAGTATGTGTGTGTATGTTTGTTTTGTTCTCTTTTTTAGCAATGTCAATCATTTTATCAATTCATTATGTCCAGTCGATGTATATGTATATTAGTGTGTGTGTGTGTGTATATATATATATATATATATTTTTTTTTTTTTTGTTTTGTTATTCACAACACTACTAGGTGTTTATATTTCGTTCTGGTTTGACATATGTTAAAACTTGGAAATAAGAAATAAATTGTGTTTAAAGTATCTGAAAATATGATTGATAGAATTAAAATAGACCTATTGACGATAATTCTTTTAGTTATCACTTTTATTAGGTAATTTTTTTTTTTTGAAAAAGGCTTTCTGAAAGTTAAACCATATGTATGATGTCACTTATCCTTAATATTCTTATCCATGTTTTTCTTATATAACACACCATTAGTGAATTGTGAGTTTTAGTTGAAAACTGAAATTCAATAACCATAGCAACGTTTTTACCAACTGAAAGGGACTGTTCTTCCAAAATTTTATTAGATATTTAGAGATTTTCCTGGACGAAAATGACATAATATACGGAGTAGTAATTACTAGAAAAGTCCGAATTAAGGCTCCTAAGGAGAATTGCTGAAGAAGCTAAAGAATGAGTTGACCCAGTCAGTAGAAACCAGCTTCCTCAGCAAACTAGCTAATTGTCTAATTGGGTTCCGAAAAGTGACTTGCATTAATATTTTATATCAAACATCTTGCGTTGGAAGTTACTCCAGGCAGTCTGGCACTAGTACTACCATATGTCTATATATATGAACAACAATCTTCTATAATGATCACAAACCATCACAAACAAAGAAAATACATAAAGAAACAAGAGTACTACTTCACTTTCCAAAGGTCTTAAACATGTTTTCTTTGAAAAGTTCACCTTCAACATCATCAGTATTGTCAGCATATACCACTTTTGCTGCGTCAGCTATGCTGGTCAGGACTGTGCTCACTGAAGTTCAAAACATGAGCAGCCAAGTTCTACCAAAGGGACTCCAAGAGAAGATATTGAATAAACTTGGAATCCTAGTGGGAAATCTCTCAACACAATTGACTCTGGTCATTGATGAATACAGTGGCCTTAACCTCAATGAAGTTTATGAGTCATCTGTAGTGTATCTGCGCACAATAATTAGCCCTTCCGTTGGTCGGGTTAAGGTGTCCAAGGCACCCAATGAAACCAACATCTCGCTCTCCATGAACAAAGGGGAAACGATTGTCCACTCCTTTGAAGGAATTGAACTTAAATGGGAGATGATTTGCGTTGAAAACCAGAAGACAAGTCTCGACTATGAGGGTCTCTTCTCATCTGAAAATGTTGAGCGCAAATCATTGGAGTTGACCTTCAACAGTAAATACAAGGATATGGTGTTGAACTCATATTTACCTTACATTATGGAAAGGGGGAAAACCATCAAAGAAGAGAACAAAGATGTAAAACTATACTCACTTGGGTGTTTCTTTGGAGACACTCACTTGAACCATCCATCTACTTTTGACACGTTGGCGTTGGATCCAACACTTAAGAAGGAAATAATAGATGATCTGGACAGGTTTGTGAAGAGA
The DNA here is from genome assembly GCA_014636745.2 of Centella asiatica. NCBI lineage: Eukaryota > Viridiplantae > Streptophyta > Magnoliopsida > Apiales > Apiaceae > Centella > Centella asiatica. The sequence continues at coordinate 860,631 of CM025781.1, read as the reverse complement.
AAAGATTACTATCGCAGAGTTGGGAAGGCGTGGAAACGTGGTTATTTGATCTATGGCCCCCCTGGAACAGGTAAATCAAGCTTGATTGCGGCCATGGCTAACTATCTGAAGTTCAGCATTTATGATTTGGAGCTCACAAGTCTCAAAGACAACTCAAACCTTAGACAGCTCTTAGTCTCCACAGCAAATCAATCTATACTTGTTATTGAGGATATTGATTGCAGTGCTGAGTTGCAGAATCGACAAGCGGACAATTACCGTCAAGATGACAACCAGGTATTTAAGCTTCAACAGATAATATATGTACTTATTAAGAAACTGCTGTTTGACTTGTTAACCACTTGAATATCTCCGCATATTTAAATTCACCTGGCTTGAACATACTGATGATTAAACAATTGCAACTTGACAGTTGACATTATCGGGGTTGCTGAATGTCACTGATGGACTATGGTCAAGCTGTGGAGATGAGAGAATAATTGTGTTCACGACCAATCACAAGGATAGATTAGACCCTGCGTTGTTGAGGCCAGGCCGAATGGACAAGCACATCCACATGTCTTATTGCACTCCCAGCGGTTTTAAGATTCTTGCTTCTAATTACCTAGGCATTAAAGATCACCCCATGTTTTGTGAAATTGAAAAGTTAATCACAGAGGTGGAGGTGACCCCAGCAGTGATCGCGCAAGAACTAATGCAAAGTGAAGAAACAGATGCTTCTCTTGGAGCACTTGTCAAGTTTTTGCAAAAGAAGAAGGCTGAACGAATTAATTCAAATACTGCAGTGGAAAAAGAAGACAATGAAACAGCAAATGACGAGGAAATCAAAAAGGGAGATGACAAAACGAGAATCAAGAAAAACAATAGGAACACGAGAATGGGTAAAAAACAAAGGAAATAATCAGTTGTGCACCGCTGTTTTGGTATTTGCTTTGAGTATGACTCCATGTTTAGTGTTAATGTACGGAAGAAATTTGTAACATGAATAAATGCTAAATTATAGCTAATAGAGTAATAGCTGAATATAAGAATGCATGATTACACAAACTGAAAAAAATAAAAATATAGCGCCCACCGTGGGGCTCGAACCCACGACCACAAGGTTAAGAGCCTTGCGCTCTACCAACTGAGCTAGACGGGCAAGTTGATTAAAAATAGGTCCACAGTTAACAACAACAACAAAATCAACTGCTAAACCTAAAATAGCCAGATTGACCAAAGAAAACAAAAAAAGTTTGCCAACCTGTGGTTGATAGCTAAAACATAGAATAAGTAAAACTAGAAGAACCAGTACTATATAAACCTATGTAAACAAAACAAGGAAGATGAAGCAATAAATACACAATTCCAAAAAAAAAAATATATATATATATATATATATATATATATATATATATATATATATATCAATGCTTTATATTAAACCTAGTGGGGCAAAGCAAGTTTGTAACAATTTTCCTGCCTTAGAACAATAAACAACTCGAGCTCGAGGACAAGTATAACTAAATCAAAAGAGCTCAAGAAAATTGAATATCCATTACTTGAAAAGAAATAGGTGAGAAATATATCTCCACCAGCCATACACAACTGAAATCATGGACCAAGTGTATACTGAGATTGTATGCAATGAAAAAGTGATATATCTGGAGAGACAGACCATCAGCTAAGAGCACAAGGGGCTTTTGGAAAATGATGACACCAGGATATGCATCAAGTCATAGAATGAACAAGAATAGCACAAAATCACACATGAAGGTAGAAAATATCATCCCACGCCATTATTTAAACATTTGAAACATCAGAATAACAAATTGCGCTGCCTCGTCATCCCCTAAGAAATAAAATACTGTAGAAAGAAACTTATCAGCATCGATCAGCATTCAAAAAATTAATATTTTCAAGGCTGATCTATTTTCTGTAATTTCCAGCTCGTTTAGAAAAGGTACAACTGATAAATTAAAACAATAGGAAATGCTGTTTTTGGAGTTACAAGTTGATTTTATTGCAACACGAGAGAATTCCTGAAGTTGTCACCTATTAGACAGCAAAGTAAAACTCAAAACTACGACCATGGATAAACATCAAGATTTCATTGAGCTTTAGATAGAGGCATAGCAAATACCAAAAACCACAAGCCCCATAATAATCCATCTTTGCCACGAAGTGCTGGCAATATTTTAGCAGGAACCCCATAAATAAAACATCCAGTCAAGTTTTGAACTTGAAGTTCATCTGATGAAGAAGCTTACGAAAAAAGTAAGCTTATGAAGAACCTAAACTTTATACTTTTTATAGCCACTTACAGTATCCTACTAAAGATGTTTCTCAAGTTAAAAATCTGTGTCACAGCAAAGGCTTATTCATAGATTTATTTCCTTCACAAAATTATCTTTTACAAATGCAAATGTCAACTCTGAACGAAAAGAGAGGTATAGTTGAAACTTGAAACCACTACAAGGTTCCTGAACTTACTGATTAGGCTTGACCATAAAGTCAAGTACATAAAATTCCCACAGAATTGGGCTTTCCTTCCTTTTCAGGTTATTAAGTTGCCATATACATATGTATGATTGTATGCATTTAAAGCACCCTTCTTCTTTATAATAATCATTTCTTTGTGGTCACTTTTCTCTCCTATAACTGTTTCTTCTCTCAGATTACCATCAGAACAAGTCGCAATAAATCTCTCCAATGGCTCTTCAGAATATGGCCTGTGCCAGATTTGCCATCTGGTTAAGTTTTTCTTTAGTTCTTGTTGGAACAAATTCATATGCTTTCTCAAATGGCAATAACACAGACAAAAGGAACAAAATAAGAGTTCCAGAAAAGACAAATAGATCAGCCAAAAAGAAGTTCCAGAAAAGAAACATAGATCGCCCACCGTGGGGCTCGAACCCACGGCCACAAGGTTAAGAGCCTTGCGCTCTACCAACTGAGCTAGACGGGCTGGTTTTTTAAACAAAGAACCAAACTTAACACCCACAGAAAATATCAACTACCAGCCCTAAAATATAAGAGCCATCAATTGCCCAAGGTACGATTTAGCAACCTGATAGCTAAACCATAGAACAAGGGAAAAAAACCAGAATTGCAGCATCGAAAAAAACCACATAAATATCAAGAATGCTTTTTTACGTTTAGCAGGGAAAAACAAGTTCAAAACAATGTTCTGTAGCTTGGAACCTTAAAACAATTCAAGCTTGAGCAAGTATGATTCAATCAAGAGATAGATTAAGAAATATTAAAAACAAATATTCATACATATATCGATAATATATGTCTACACACACACGCACCCCACACACGTATATAACTTGAAAAAGGAAAAAGTTTAGGATTCGATTCTCGATGTGCTAGCCATAGACAATTGCAACCGTGTGCAAAGTAAATCTATACTGTCATGCACCATAAAACGGATTTCGAAGAATAAAAGTACTGCATATCATAAGGGGCTTGCAGATAATGGTGAAACCAGGATTTACATCAAGTAGTAGAATGAAGGAGAAATAAATAAGCACAAAGACAGACATGTTAGTTTCAAAAAAAAAAAAAAAAAATCTTCGAATCATAATACATCGTATATTCTGTCTCCACCATTTCCCAAAAAGTAAAATTTAAAAATAAACTTACCAGTAGAACTGGCACTCAAAGCATTAATTTTTAAGGCTGATCTATAATCTACAGAAATAGTAAGATACATCTTCTTGAACAGCACAATAAGAAATACTCTTTATGGAAAACAAACTAAAACCACAAGGTCTGAAAAAAATCCATCTTTTCACAGATTTGGTTGCTGGTAATTGTTTTAGTAGGAACCCATGATAACGAAACACCTAGGCACTCAAATTCAATGTTGCAACGACCTAGTGCTTATACGGGGATTAATGGGAGTTAGGCCCGCCTAGCCCCCAGAGGAAGGGATTTTTACAACAGTACTCAAATCTCAACCTAAAAACTTCCGAAGAAGATGCTAAAGAAAAGAAGATGCTGTTATTCGTAGAATTTTATATAGCCATTTATTGAATGAAAGTAAGATATTAATCAAAATACAATTATGGATCATCAATATTACAAATCAGCAATGCCAATTTCGAAGGAAAGAGAGGTACGATTGAAATCACTACAAGATTACTAACCTTGCTGATTATCTTTCACCAATTCGTCAGAATTGCGATTTTCTTCCTTGTACGGGAATTGAATTATAATTGCATCTCCTGATTATAATTGCTTATTCGTCATCATCCGTTCCTCAGATAATTGTTTGTTTCTTCTCTCCGATCGGACATTCAGAAATCTCTCCGGTGGCCAAAAGGCGCATAGTCCGGATCAAGTAGCCGTCTGATTAGATCAGTAACTACCTACCTACTTCCTCGATCCTCGAAAACAGTTAATATTGACCTTTCTAATTCTAAAAAAAATTAATATCTTTCTTTTTTCTTTTTTTTTTTCTTCCAGAATACGTTCTTTCTGTTACATAATAAAGTGATACAATTAATTTTTTTTCGGAGACATTTATAAAATTAATTATTCAAGAGTTAATTTTACCATATATAAAAATAAGAGCCTTTCAATACTAAATTCAATTGAAATAGAGAAGTTAGTGTTGTCATTTGATATCTTGTAACGGACGAATAAATTTTAAATATAAATATTTGTACATATAAAGTTCGCCTATTTATTTCTATAAATAATTTTTTTGAAGCTTTCTCTAGAAATAATTTAATAAGATAAAATTATTGGTATTTCAAAAATCTCAATAAGAATTAACAAATTTTAAAATTTAAAACTATGTAAAATAATATGAACCTTTAATAAAACTAAATACAATCAATTTTGTAAAACTAAATACAATAAATAAAATTTTTTGTTTTTGAAGTTTAAAGTGCAAAGAATTATAAAATGTCAAGAGATTATGCATTTCGGAAAATAGCTTTTCTCTAGAAATAATTTAAGCATAGGAAAATAACACTTTTGTAAAAATTTATGTCTACCGTCTTTACCGTTTAACGCTTTATTTCATCTAATTTTAATTAATTTTGATTAAAGCTATGTCTAAACACTAAACGTTCGCTTATCGCCGGATACATTTCGAGGTGCAGCTATTCATGGTGTAGAAGATTCAGCTTCATTACTTCATCACTGTTCATTAAAATTTACAGTAACCTGTAATCCACATGCAACTAGCTTGCTTAAATATGTATACCTCTACTCTTTAACAGGTTGATAACAGATGTAACTCTAAACTAGACAACAAAGACCAAAATTCAAAGATTAGAGGGTCTATACATCTCCTTTTGAGTGGAAAACAGAAGGTAAAGCTACAAGCTGGCAGATAATGGTTATGGGAAGCTCAACACTGGTACACCGTAAAGCTCTTGTTCTTCCACCAAAAACTCAAATTCCTCTTAATCTTTCTTCTCGAGATCGACTTGAACAGAGGTTTTGATTCTTCAGGAGGCATGGCGCCCTCACTCTTTTCGGGCATTTGAACCGATGTTGGTTCCTTTTGTCGCTGCTCCCGGAACAGCATTAAAAGTTTCTGAGCCTTCTGCTTCCCTCTCATTGTTCCGTTCACAGAAATCGACACCAACGCAGGAATCACACCTTCTTGAAGGACCATTTGACTACACTTCTCATCCCCATTACATAAGATCAAAAGACAAGCTGCAGCTTGCTCCTGTTCAATCGGCTCGCCAAGGTCTAACATAGATGAGAGCTCACTTATAAGGTCTGGGAATAAGATGATATCGTCTCTTGCTGACTTACTTGCAGCCAAGTTTATCAAGATGGCGACAGATTTTTCTGTCCATGTGTTGTCACTAGAATCCTTGATCAGAACATGAAGACCATTTATAATGCCGGCTGAGAGAAGGTGAGGAATATTGGAGGGCTCGCTTGAGAGATTGTAAATTGCATGGAGTGCGTCAATCTTACATTGGGGATCAGTTTCTTCTTTAAGTATTTTTATCAAGAAAGTGACTGCCTCACTAGAGCCAATAATAGGCTTGGCTTCTTCAAGGCATGAAAGATTTAGGTAAAGGGCTGTTGCTGATGCATGAGAACTGGTGTTACCAGTCATGTTTCTGAGCAATGGAAGTACTCCTGCTGCCAACATCATTTCCTTGTTTCTGAGAGGCACAACGAAAGAATAATAAAGTTCAATGGTCAAAAGTGGAATATATATGGAGCAATAGGGGTAGCTTAAATTGTTACTGTATAAACGAAAAATCACACATTAGGTAGAGCAAATGATACCTTAAATTTTTGCACCGACCAAGTATATATTTGTTTATAACATGCCTCAAGGGCGAAAATGGTAAGTAAATATACTCTTTGACTACATTGTGAGGTGATTGAAGTCATTAGAGGGGAAATAATCCACAATCCTGTACATCTAAGGTAGCTTGAAGGCCCTCTAAATCTATAATAATAAATGTTTATTGCAAAGTAATCTATACCATAAATAATTTACCAACTACGATAGGCAACTCATTGACACTTGGCCTTGCGAATGAAAAGCTTATTTGAACCATTTTCCAATAGCCTCCATAGGAAGGGCTTTTAAGAAGCTTCTGCAAAATATCGTCTCATTTTGTTCATTTGCATAAAGTCCTTGTCGAAATCCCACGCCTCACTTCCCTGTTTGATGAACTCCTTCAACTCTTGAATGTATCTCCGTGCTAATCAAAAGCCTTGGGTATAGAGGTGGCAGATGAGGATAAAGACTGAATACTTAGTAAACAACAGAAGAAGCTTTATTTTCCAGAAAAATACATAACAGGTGATGAGAACTAAAAGCTCCATGGACCCAATTGCATAGTCTGTCAGAAGATTTTGTTCCTTGTTTCTATTTATGAGAAAATGGAAAACTTGGTCAATGTGATCAAACCAAAAGGCCAGATCTAAGTCTCATGTGGAGCAAAATCATTTAATTTTGCCCTTGTTTTAATGATAATTTGCTGGTTAGTGTAAAAAAGCAAACAATGACATGTCACTGTAGAAAAAAATGGAACAGGTAGCTTTTATTATTTATTACGACGAGAGCCATATTTTTAAGTTCAAAAAGTAGAGTACATTCCTCCAACTGTTCCTATGAGAATAACTGTTTTTCAACTAAACATACACAGATTACACAAGAGAGCATACCTGTTATTATTAACTGCCAAGTTGAAGAGAGCCATAGCTCCAATTTCCTGGGCCATCTGATTCCTTTGATGCACAGAAGATTCTAAGAACCATATCAGGGCTTCAATAAAACCATTTGCCCCCATGTAAATTCTAGCTTCCTCATCATCCCTCAGCAAGTGCCTCAGCTGTTCTACAACTCTGCACTTTTTCCTCAAGTCGTGTTCTTTCTTCAAGATGGTCAAGAACTCTTCATATCTTCCACATACGTTAACCTCGCCTGGAGGCTCATCATCATGTCCAGAGACATCATCCTGATCATTTCCTTCGGCCTCTTCGGTGATACAACTCTCGGCTATAGGAACCACCTTTATCCCCTTAAACTTGCAGGAGCCAATACTGTCAATTAATTTTGAATCTGCAGATTCACTCTCCGACAAAGCCAGCCTCCAGTAGTTGAGATCAAGAGACTCTGGGGGACCATCTGGAATGAGGACTCCATTCTGTTCACACCAACTAGCAACCAGACCTTTAACACAGTAATTAGGAGTCAAACAGAGATGAGACAGCTGCTGCAGAGTTTTTGGGCAGCTATTGTGTCCGTCGCTGAACCATTTCTCTATGCAAATCCTTTCATATGTTTGCCCTGAAGCAATGATGACTGGGTCATACATGAGCTGCAATGATATTGGACACCGCAACTCTTCAGGAGGGATAGGCATTTGCCCCGATTGTCTGAAGTTTGGTTTAAAATTGAACGAACTGAGTTTTGAGAATTGTCGCTCAAAGGCGAGTCCATTGCCCTCAAGTCCACCATATCCCTCAAAAGAACCCCGAACATTGGGGGAACATGGCGTTGATCCTTGTGAATCATTATCATCTGATAAGTCATTCCTAAATAATTTGGAGTACTTTCTTAGAAGGTGCAAGAGATATGCTACAATGGACTCCTTTCGCTTGTCTTCCTCAACCCGAGCTCTTTCTATGAGTTTCTTCAGAGCCCTTCTCTCTCGAAGAGCAGCTCTTGAAGAGGTAATGCCAAGCCTGGAAGCAGCTTGGTGAAAACATTCAAGCTCATTCGTGTCACCACCGTTACTGAATTTTCTTTCTTGCTGGAGCAATGCAATTATGTCATCACCCACTTGCTTCTCCAATGGATCAACTAAGAATTCGATGCCCTTGACTTCACATACAATTTCTGATATCTGAGATATGTAAAATTACAATGAATCTTACAATTATTACTCAATAAATGGAGCCAGAATTTCTCTTCTGGACGGTGAAAGGACTTTGCCATGTATTCAAAGAATAACTTTATGATTACATTAAAACATATTACGCCGAAACAAACAAATTAGTACTCCGTATCATTACCTGACAACCAATAGCTTGCGGAACAATATCTTCTACCCTCCTAAGACCATCTTCAAGAGCAGATCTAGCTTTCTCGAATTTTAAAACAACTGAGTCCCCAGTAATAGCCTGTAAAATTAGAACATTACTATTTGTACACATACCCTCTTTGTGTTTCGGATATGGGAAAAGTATCTGTATTTAAGCACAGTAAAATCAAATATAGTATGAACATCGTAACTACTGCATAGGATCATCTTTATGCAGCATACATACATAGGTGTATAACAAGAAGAAAAATTACCAAATACAGCTTACTACAGTCAGCACAATGTTGAAGAATATTCTTAGTCTTCTCAAGGGCAATGTGCAAAGAACATAGGGCCTGAATACCGGATGTGCTCCTAGGCCTTGCTGCTTCAAGATCAGGAAAAATTCCCAACACTCTGCAATAAATCGCAGATAGAATCTTGCACATCCCTCCATGTAACTGTAATAACAGAAACATTATTTGTCAATCAACCCAGTCGGTAGAACGTTTGAGAACTCTTAGGGAAACCAATTTCCACATATTGAAACAATTTGCGCAACAAAATGAAAATACATATGACAATTAAAGAATCTAGAACAGAAGGAATTATCCTTGTAAGCTAACTTAAAATCAGAGGCAAAAGAAGAAATTTATGTAAAGTAAAATGATAAATGTTTGAACTGCTGCCTTGAAAATTCATAGCTACAAGCTTGAACATCCTGAAGCTGTCATGATAAGAAAGACAAATATAAATACCTTTGGCTCCCCAATTGAGAACAAATGTTCTTCAACTTCAGAAGCATCCATAATTCAATATAAATCGTGCTTGACGATAGTACGATGCAACAACTTATCTCCCCTGAAATTCAAATGTAGGTTCTAAAACTATAAGTACAACCATAAACAACCTTTCAAAATGTCATAAACTCTCAGTTATCAATGCTAGTTTGTTGAGCCAAACTTAATAAAGTACTACTTGTATCATCAAAAATTGATATATCATCAAAACAATTGTAACATAAAAATGCAGGTGTACAACAATGATACTACTACAAGAATTGAAACAACAGGTAACAGCTGCAGTTATCGAAATCCAGCAACTGTAAACTCCAATCACCAATCCATTAAAACACATAATCCTTATAACGCATTAAATAACATTCACCTCATATGATTTTTAAAAAACAATGTTTGGAAACTCTAAAAATCAAACTTATGAATCAACATAATAATTTTTCAGCTACTCAACTACAATAACATGTGAAATGTCGGCAATGTCTAATTTATACACCAAAAATGAGCTAAACAACAGACTTCTAGAACATTTGCAAGAACCAAACATGCATTTGTAACCCAAAAATAAAAATAAAAATATACCAATTCACCTGTGTTTTCAAGGAGGCTTCATGAAACAAAGTAGAGTAGCTATATATATTGATATATGAACTTCGTTAAACTTCCAATGATCTGTGCTCCATATCATTACACTTGGAGCCTTTGTTCAGATCTACAGGTTGGTTTGGATCCAAAAATGGGGGGGGTTTGAAGAGGAGGAAGATTTTATTTTAGGATATTTTACAGGAGGAGAGAGTAAATGCCAAGGAATATTTGAAATGATATGAGATGAAAAATAGTATAGAGATGTAGATTGTAGAGAGAGAGAGAGAGGAGTTAGTTTTTAAACCAATTGAAGTAGTTTTTTGAAGATTGTCGCCGTTATGGTCTTCCCGGTTAATCGGCCGACTCTTGCCGACCTCCTGTTGGTCGGTGAACAGATGAGTTATTAATGAGCTGTAATATGTCGAGTTTACCCCTTGAGTGTCACCTTCTCTAAATTTCTCCGTAGTTTGTTTTTTTTCATATATACAATTACTATATTTTCTAGACAAAATACATGCTCTAAAATTTTAAAATTCTAAGATTATGAATTTGAAAACATTACATTATTATAAGAACATTAACACTAAAGGGCTATATATGTAACAATGTACAATTAAACCTACATGATCGTTAAACTTAACAAAGTAGAATATATTTCTTCTTTCTCTATCCTATAATATATTTTATAGATAAAAATACCCATTTGTATGGATATTATAATTAAATATTTAGTTGATAATTAAATGTTAAAATAATAAAAAAAATTCATAAAACTTATTATAGTTATTCAATTAATGATAATATAAAACTATTGTAATGATCAATTTTAGGAAAAATAATATTATAATAAAAATATTATACAAATTTTATTCTTTTTGTGAAATAATTTTTATATTTAAATATAACTCTTCTTTAAAATGTTCGAATAAATATATTCACAAATTATCTTGCATCGATATATTGAAGAAAAAGGATAATTAAGGCCAAAATAAATGGAGGGAAAATAATCAATAAAGGGTGTTTTGGTAAAATAAAAACTCAATGGTAAATCGCGAGCAACCGATGTCTCTACGAGTAGTACGGAACAATCGAAAGCTGAAGCCGCCCAATTAAACAAAGCTCACCTGTGAAGTTGGCCACGTGATCATGTTGTTTTTTTTTAACCACATTTTAGGGTAAGAATAGTCACAGGAATAAATATTACTACTAATAATTGTTATTTGCCAAAGTAGATCCATATTTAACGGAAGTCCCAAATCCCAATTGTTTTCCCCATTTCAAATTATGAAAAAATATTGAAAAATTCTCCTGTTGTAAGTAACTAGTAGGGAGCATTCTTCGATTTTTAAATTAAGATTGGTTATAGATCTCGTTTCATGCGTATTATGAATCACTTCAATGACATCATTGGTATATCTGTATATACTCCGTCGGTTCTAAAGTTATAAATATAATTTTTCTTTAATATAATACTATTTATAAATGTTATAATTTTATTTAAGAGATAAGTTTATGAAAATATCAATGTATAAATATTTGTGTTTAAGAACATTTTTTATATATGTTATGATATTTCATTTCAAAAATAATAGAATTAAAAAAATTCAATTCAATTTTTTGAAGATTTCGTAAACATAAACATATTTTGTGTGAATTGAAATATATCTCTAATTTTGAAACTGAGAGAATATGAGTTTGTCTTACACTTTTATTTAATTTTGGTAGGAATATTTTTATAAATAAATGGATACGTAATCATTTTTTAATGAGATCTCTCATAATATATACCTAATTTTGTAAGCAAAAAGTATTTTTAGAATCTTATATTAATTATAGGATTATGTGTACATACATATATATATATATATATATATATATATATAAAGTACTAGAGGCCTCGAAATTGGCGATACTTTTTATTCGTTATATTTAATTTTTTAAATGTTTTTTTTAAGCATTTTTGTTATAATTTTTCATAAAACAAAAAAGATGACATTTTTAAAAATATTTTAAGTCACTATGGTTATTTTCATAATCAAAAAGCTATTACAATTTTTTTATATAAAAAAATTGGGTCACGTAATTTATATTGTTATCTATGCATATATATATATATATATATATATAGGAAAGGAGGCCCCAAAATTTGTACATATATATTTTTTTAATATAATGTCTGTAATATTTTTGAACATCTTTCTTTTTTAATACCCCGTATAACATGATAAAATTTTTAACGATATGATAAATTTATAAATCCCCACTATTATTTTCATAATTAGAAAGTGACTACGTACTACTTCTGTTCTCGTCTCATTTTAATTACTTATATTACATATTTACACCTTAAAAAAATAAACAATAATAAAATAAAATTTATATATAATATATAAAAGATATAGAAAATAAATGATCGCTTATTTCAGCAATCAGTATAATTCTATACAATCAGATTTACATAAATTATGATAACCATTAAATATGTCTTTGAATGGTCCACTATTAAAAAAATTATTATTTAGTAATTATGGTAACTGTTGAAATTTTTTCCTTTTTCAATCACTTAATTCTTGTTTTACCTAATATATATTTTGTTTAAATTTTTAATTTTATCTTTAATTATTATAAGAAATGTCCACTAGTTTATACAAATTTTTTTACTAAAATAAGAGGAAAATAAATTTGTGTATAAAATAAACACATGTTATGAATGTCCCAATGTTTATATATTTTTTAAACATTTTATTTTGATTATTTCTTACAAACCTTATAGACGATTTAATTTTTAGGTAAAATGAGACCATTTTACTTAATTTTTCTAACTAAACATATATAGAGAGAGAGAGGGGGGGAGAGAGTTTTGCTAAATTTTAACTCCTCACAAAAAAAAAAAAAGATTTCAATGATAATAAATTTTATAAGTCCTTATTGTTCACATAATTAAAAAGCTAATACTATAATTTTTCTTATTTTATCTTGCTCACATAAAATTTAGTTTAGACAAGGAGACAATTGAGACATAACACTAACAATGTTTGAAAAGAACTTACAATATTACTACTATTTATAAATTAAAATTATAATAAACTTACACTACATATTTTTCTTCAAAAAAGTAAATAATAACAAAATAAAATTAATACTTACATTTTTTTTTTTGTTTTTCTTTACTTTTCTCAAGGGAGCTAATATATTAAATAAAAATTAACTAGTCCACTATGTTTTTGATACAAAATATTTTAGGAGGTAAAATTCACAACAAATTTATATAGTAAAAAATTACATTGTTATTTTAATATAGTTGTATATATATATTTTTACTTTTTGAACACATGTACATTGTTAAAGATAAATTTATATTTTCTATGTCACTAATATTATTCATATAATTAAAAAAAATTCCAATTTTATTTTGGTTACATAAAGTATAAATGACCTAAATTACATTTAAAAAAATCTTATTATATATAATATACAAATACTGACATAATAAAAATTTCTTAACATAGTACTAAATTACTTTATAAATTATGTTAAGAAAATAATAAGTTTGTTAAGTAAATTTTAAAATTTTAATCATTTTTGTATTGCTCAACATTTATTAAATTATATCAGCATTAATAAATATATAATATTTATAGTGTATAATTTTATATAATAAATAAATATAGACTTATTGTTAATGAAAACAATATCTCTCTATCACGACTTTATTTTTACGATTTTGTACTACTAATAATGCAAGATTAAAGGAAAATGTGTATTTTTTTTTCTAAATTAAAAATTTATGGGTATTTTAGTTTTAACTTTTTAATGGGAACTATGTTTTATATTTTGAAATTCTAGAAACTTGATAAACTCTCCAATTCTTTCATATTATATCTTTTGATATAGTTAAAATTATGTAAAATAAATTATATTAAATGTTATACAGTTCATTGAAGTAATTAGAAAAATGAATAGTGGAGAAAAAATAAGAACATAAATTTTTATTGCGACCTAAAAAATATGACAGATAATATATTTAGTAATAAATTATAATAACATACAAAACATATACATCAAAATCATTAAACCTAAAATTTTAGATTAATAATTAATGACAACTCATATTCTAATTTTATTCATCCGTGAGAACAATTTAAGTTTTCAACTTTTATTACATAATTTTCGTAATATTTATTAATTTATCATACTCTGGTTCATAACAAAACCAAATTATATAAAAAATTAAATTTATTATAATTTAAGTTCAACAACCACTCTTGACACTTGTACGGAAAAATTGTAAATTCCTTGCATAGCACGAAATTAATGACTAGTTACTTTAGATATTTAATAAGCAAACATTTAATAAAAATATATCATTTGCTAACCTAATAATTGCCACGAGACAAAAAGGAATTTGCTTAGTCGTTTAAACAAAAGATATAGAAGCAAATGCCGATGTCATTACCTTATTCATCAAGTCTTTTCTGATATATTTTTTTTTTGTGTGTTTTTTATTGGAAAATTGGAAATAGTTTATTTTACACGTTGTTAGCAACTTAGCATTCTGCATTCCCATTCTAACATAATATCAATTATTGTGACAAAAAAACATAATAACAACTAAAAAAAAATCAACAATTAGATATCAACATAATTTGCATCAAAAAAAATTTAGAACTATGCTTTATAGTCAAAGTTGCTCTTAAAAAAGCAATTTTGTCTTCGTATGTAGAATCTTATCTCCTACTTTCCTAGCTAAGATGCAAGTAGCAGAAAGAGACACCGAGTATGGGGAATTATTTTCTGACAACATATTCAATTGAAACCCAAGGGCCCGAAAGTGAGCTAAAATGTCTGACAAAACGGCAAGGACAACGAAATTAATCCGCTTTAAATAAGTATTTAATTGAATAATTCCAAGAATCTCGCAGTTTGGACAGAGCCAAGTTAAACTGAACTTTTACGAATTCGAGAGTTTATTGTTAAACGAATTCGATTTGAGTTGGACCGATAATTTAAACAAAAAAAATATGTTATTCAATATATATTTGTTTATAAACGAGTTGAACATGAGCATATTCACGAGTCTACTCGAGCTGATCCCGATCATATTCACGAGTTTTTTTAATTAAAAAAATTCTATTACATATTTAAAAAAGACAAACTCATTTTTCAGTTTCGCATGATTGAACATGATTAATCACTTTCTTAATTAAAAAAAAAATATGTACTTCTTAATTGTACTATATTTCTTATTTGTTGTTAGGCATAATTATGTTAAACAATTTTTTAATTGAAAAAGTATCCATTTTCTAATTAATTGAATTATAATTTGTATTTGTAGCTTATTAGTTATATCCATTATTTTTCATATATTATTAATCAATTATTCAACTGCATATATAACATATATATATATATATATATATATATATATATATATATTATTAATTTAGATGTAACATATTATATATTACATACTTTAATTTGTCATCATTGATTGTATTAATATTTTGTAGTTTTACGATAGTATCGTTAAAATTTAAGTATTTAAATTAAATAAAAATTACAATTGAGAAAAGTATATTATGAAACATTATTTATTTGTTAATCCATTATTTAAATCAATATTAAACTAAATTATGAGTAATATTTTGTATTTGAGTTGATCAGTGATGGTTTCATGGTTGATTGATATATAAATTATTTTTTAAATTGCAATATTTAAACGAGTCGAATCAATCTCGAATGAGTTCAAGCCTAAATGAGTCGAGTTCGAGCCGAACAAGGGAAAAACTTAGTTCAGATCATATAACTAATCGGATACAATTTAATGTTCAAGATCGGCTCATTTATTTTAACAAATCGAGCCAAACGAATTTTAAATGAGTTGAGTCGAACTGATCTTACGAATAGATGGATCGTTTGCAGCTATGCTCACAGTTATTTTGGGGTAAAATTTTTGTTATAAACATGTCTAACTTTATTGTTTTTAGATAATTAATCTTGCATTTAAAAGGAAAAGAATTAACCTTGTTCTTATGCACGTATATTGGTTTAAAGATTATTACTTCCCATCACTCGTTGAGTAATATTTATGTATTTATGTCAGATAGATATATAGTAAAAAAATCAAGATTATTGATCAGGGTAGATTTAGGGCATGTCTGACATAAACAATTGCCCTAACTGAAATTTGACCTTTAAACAATTTCTCTTATATATTTGTATTTATTTTTAGATCCGTTGTTGATTGAATAGATATTCTCAATTGGGACGTATAAATCCTTATAAGGAGATATTATTTTTTAATACAATTTATATTCTTTAATTTTTTTCATAAATATATATCTGTGACGTAATATCAATAGATGAAAATAGTAACTTTGTGTGCATTTTTGGTGAATTTTGTTCGTAAACTTCTATTATCCGTATGTATCTAGTTTAGTCCACGTCTCTCACTAAGCTACTTCCATGTTAATCCTCTTAATACGGTACCGTAAATATTTCTTTGTCTTGGAAGATAAGAGATAAAGAGAATATAGGAGTTAAATCTCGAAAAAACAAAAGTTGTACGGGAGGGCTCCCGTACTAGTCACATCGATCCTTAAAGCTAGTAAGCTGACATTAGTTGTAATGCCCTCAAATTACTCTTTTATAAATATATATTAATGGTTGGCCTGAGCGAAAATAGTTATGCATTTAAGGTTTTGAATTTGAAATTTGTAAACCGAGAAAATAATATTAGGAAGAATCTATCCTCTATAAGCTTGACCGAAACAAGTTTAGATTAATTAAAACCTAATTGACTATTGTATATCAGGAGATAAATTGAATATATATAACTCTAGCCCAAAAAATATATATGTACCGGTCAATTAATTAGGGAGTATATAAAAAATAAAGCTAATTTTTAATTGGATTAGGCTTGAGATTTTGTTTAAGTAGTATCAAGAATTATTGTACGAGTAAAATTTAAAATTGATTTCGCCGCACATGTCTATAATTAGTTTTTATGTATGAATAATGGATTCTACTGTGGTAGCAACAAGGTACAATGAATCATAATCTGGAAACCAATATCAAAACATGTTTCCGTCTCACATTAATTACACAATGCATTAATGTACGTACGCAGGTGACATTTTGCATAAACTTCAAATGATGCGAGCTCATCAAACGGATATCGTATACTCCGTATATATATTTCATGTATTCCGTACTATATAATACAAAACACAAAAGTCTGCTAAACATTGTAACACCCTCCCCCCCTCCCCCCCTCCCCCGCCCCACCACACACACACACCAACCAAAAAAAACCCTTTAAGTCTACCTCGTAAACTCAAAAAGAGGTCATATTCATATTTGTATTCTGATTATAAGGATAGTCACACAATTTAACCTGATTCGGTAAAATTTAATTTTTCTTTTAGTTGTAACGTTCATATATATATATATATATATCATATTTAAAGTTTAAATATTTTTATGAAACTCTATTAAACATAGGTTTAGATTTGGCTGGAAATAGAGAAAGAAAATAAAAAGACCTTCGGCCCAAGCCGTCTTAGAAAACTAGATGCAGGCTATAAAAATAGCCTAACCGGACCATTAGATCAGTTAAAGCCCAAATATTTATTAGACTAATATCAAATTTCGGGTCAGATATATTATGCGGACCTCCGATTAAGTATAGTGTTGCTCAAGAAAACGTTTCATAAATTTCTTACTGTTTCAACAATCTACTCCTGTAATCCTTCTCTGCGGGTTTAGCATACGAAAGGTATGATTTCTCAATGTTCTTCGGTTAATTTTTTGTTGCAATTTCACCGACGTAATTGCAAGATACGTGATGGATCTAACACAAAGTTTTTTCTGATTTTATGATTATCTCTGCAAAATCAGCTAGTTACAGTGTATCTAGGTTTTTTTAGTGAACGCTGATGTAGCCTAGGATACATGTTTTGTTTCATATCTGTAGTTATGAAGATTAACTTCATTGAAGTTGAATCAAAGACTTGAGGAGTAGCTAAACCAGTTTGTTAAATTTTAGGGCCTGTTTAATTTCACGTTGTTTCGGATTTTTCATTTTCGTTTTGAATTTCACGTGTATTGACTCGATCGGAGAACAAATCGAACCTCGCTTCTCTAATTTTCTAGACATTTCTTCATTGTTATCCCCTTTTTTATAACATTTTTCACGCACAAATTTTTGCAGCAGCGTTTGGTTCACTTTGTAAGAGTCTTGTGGCGAAGTTTGGTAATTGTCCACCTCGATCTGTCTCTATTATTGTGGATGATAGGGTGTTTGACAGGTTTAAAAATAAGTAGATTCGTGTGGGGAGATAGCTTTGCCCTTGTTTTTTATGGTGGTGGTGGGTTGGAACTGAGTCGTATAATTTAATCCTGCATTTTGTGGTGGTGTTGATAGCTTTGCCCTTGTTTTTTATGCTATGAATATAAGAACATTAGCTTATTTGCCAAAGAAGCTTAATGTTCAATGTGTTATGCTTTGTAATTTTGAAAACAGATAATAGATGCATTTATTACTCTCTATTTATATTTAATGCTGCTTTTACCTGTAAAGTAGTAACAGAAGCTTGTTGGCTTTGTAATTATTCTGTTTCGATGATATTTCAAAATGGTTTCTCAATTAGACGTCATTTTGTTGTCCTTTATTAAAACAATAAGAATGAGGTAGAAACAGATGTTTTACGATATTTTATATCTTTCTTAAGAGATAATCTTCCAAAATTTTGTCTGATTTCTTGTATTTATGATAGAAAAAGACTTGATAGATTTGTTATGCAGGTTTTTGTAGTCATGAAGATTGATTTTAGTGGACTTGAAACTTCTGCTTCACTTTGTGGGGCAAATGATGAGTTTTCTAACGTTTTTCCAAGTATTCCATCATTCCAGATTCCTGATACAATGGATGTGAGTTTGATATATTTTCCCCCGAATTAAGGTTAGCTAATTTACCAGAGGAAGCTACATTTTCTTGTATTAAGTTGTCTTTATGTTTTTCCTGTTGCTATAGTTCGATGGCTTTCTGAAAGAAGCTATCCAAATGGTGAAACCTGCAAAAGGAACGACAACTCTTGCTTTCATTTTTAAGGAGGGTGTAATGGTTGCAGCGGATTCACGTGCTAGCATGGGAGGCTATATATGTATGGATATCTCTTTGCTGACTGATTACTTATTTTTGTTCTGGACCAATAGAGTGATGGTCAATAATGTGATCAGTAACTCAGTTCAATATTATTTGTGTTCAAGTGATAATTTGAAGTTTTCATTAATTAATAATTAAAAGCATGTGGCAATCATTATTTCCTTTCACTCCCCTAACAGCATCACAATCGGTGAAGAAAATCATTGAAATTAATCCCTACATGCTTGGTACTATGGCTGGAGGTGCTGCTGACTGCCAGTTTTGGCACAGGAATCTGGGGATTAAGGTTAACTTATTTCCTCTTGTTATTCATTGTAGAAATTAATGTCAAGATATAGTGTTGTCATTAATTTTTTCAAGTTTGGAGTACCTGTCCATGAATAGTGCAGTTTTTCTAGCTAGTACTGAAAATAGAATCCTTTTTTTTTTGTGCAAGAGAAATATGCGCGGTGCATCAGCGCAAAATGAACGGTGTCCTTTTTTCTCTGCATCCTTTGCTTAATATGCTTTCAATCTCACTCTTTTTCTACTATATCCTATCCAAGTTTCCACCCTTCTCTTTTCTTGCTCATAGATATTGTGCTAATAGAATAAATCTGAGGCTGACAATTTACAGATTTTTTTGGTGATGGTGGTGTTGTGTCTTGAATTTATTGACATATCCAATGTGAGATGGAATGTACTTGTGCCACTGATCTGTGTGTGATGGTGGAGGATGCGATGTTAGTGGGTTTGGTACTGGTATTGGGTGAAGGTGGTGGTCATCAAAAGGAGCTGCGCCCAGTATTAGCTGCACTACGGTGCTGTATACGACATTGTTCTTTATTGCATGATGGTGCTGTAAAATTCTATATATATATATATATATATATAGAGAGAGAGAGAGAGAGAGAGAGAGAGAGAGAGAGAAGCAAACTTTTTAGGAAGCATCTAGTTGCCCTTGACTTTTTAGGAAGCATCTAGTTGCCCTTGTATTGAATTATGTTTCCTGTTTTATCAAAACGACGTGATTTTTAATTCCCAATACTATCTTGCATACCAAAGAGCTAATGGATACGATGCATGTCTCAGTGCCGTCTGCACGAACTGGCAAATAAGAGAAGAATTTCAGTCACTGGGGCTTCAAAGTTGCTGGCAAACATTCTATATTCTTACCGTGGTATGGGATTATCAGTTGGAACGATGATTGCAGGTTGGGATGAAAAGGTAAGTATATAAGGATAATCAATATTAGATTTATGGTGGCAAATATGATAAAAAGATGATGTTGCTTTGATGCTTTCTCTTTGGCAATTAAACTCGTATTGTCCCAATATTATTGGTGTGTAGGGCCCTGGTTTGTACTATGTGGACAGTGAAGGAGGACGGCTGAAAGGAACCAGATTCTCTGTTGGATCTGGATCACCATATGCATATGGTGTACTGGATAGTGGGTATGTGTGCTTCTCCACGTTTAGTTTCAATGTTGACTTCCTTCCTGCTTTAAGTATGTTCTACATTATGTACAGATTGAGAAGAGGAAAAACCTCTTTTCTTGTTATTTCGAATTCATTTATTGAATAGCTATGATGGTAAAAAAAAAAGTCAGTCTTGTTTTGCACGTGTGGCAGTATGCTTTTCACATTGATATGATATCTTATTTTAATGCTAATGTGATGTTTGATGGTGGAATGTATTGCCAATGCAACTTCAGTTAGTGACTGTTTTCAATATTGAATCATCTGTTGACTGCCATTTCTATTCAAGTTCTTTGTTTTATATCATGATAATGTAGGACTGCAATTTAATGGCAAACGAAAAACTTTGTTAGGTATCGTTATGACATGTCAATAGAAGAGGCTGCAGAGTTGGCGAGACGATCCATTTATCATGCAACGTTTCGTGATGGAGCCAGTGGTGGTACTGCTAGTGGTAAGCCTTCTCTTGTTTCCCCTGATCCCCATGCAAGCTCCCGAGTTTGCAGTTTTATGATTGAGCTTTCTTTTTGTTTTTTCAGTTTATTATGTTGGACCAAATGGATGGAAGAAGCTATCTGGCGATGATGTAGGAGAACTTCATTACAAGTACTATCCAGTTGAACCAGCAGTTGTTGAACAGGAAATGGCTGAAGTGCAAGAGACATAAGAGATAGCAGAATCATATAATCTGCAATGGTGACTCTTACTTGTGTTTATTGTTGGATGTAATTCTGAACGTTCTTTTTATGGTGACAAAGATTATGGAGTTGCATCTCTATTTGTTTTGGGTCCTGAACCTTTTAACATTTATCCAACTTATTTGGTTTCGCTTGGATTTTTCCAACAGCCAGAACCCAAGTAGTTTTAGTGGTCCCTATAAAGGACATGTTTTCACATAATAATCCCATAAACGTTTTCAAGAGATGCATAGGTTTTCTGGAAACATCAACTACAATTTCCATCAACCCAACGAGCTAATGTCCTTTATTGGGGATTGCATTGTTTGCTCGGTTTTTCTATTCTCATAACTACTCCATATATTTCTTAATTTTCCA
Organism: Centella asiatica; assembly: GCA_014636745.2. Taxonomy (NCBI): domain Eukaryota; kingdom Viridiplantae; phylum Streptophyta; class Magnoliopsida; order Apiales; family Apiaceae; genus Centella; species Centella asiatica. The sequence continues at coordinate 839,064 of CM025781.1, read as the reverse complement.
ATTTAATAAACTCAATTCCTAGGCCTATATAGTCTAATGAAGCTAGTTCTGTTTCAAATTATTCAAAATTCTCTTGCGTCTGAATTATAACGAGCCTATGTCCTATGATATGGAACGTACTCCTTTAGTCCATAATCTCATTAAAATTTTATTTAGTTCGTTTTGTAAAATTTTACTTTTCTTGGACGTATAACTGATTATGATTTATGCAAAAAGTAACAAATGTTTAAGAAAGTTTACCTTTTAGAAATGTTATGATTTAAAGATTAAATTAGTACATTACAAACTTCCTAGATTGGCTATCCAAAAACAATTATGAAAGGGAAAAATAAAAAAGAATGACTGTTATTATTGTGGAAATATAGTAAATATTGGAGGACAAAAGGGTTCCACCATTCTCCTGTCATGTCAAATATAATGATAAAGACTGACCAACTACAGAAACAAAGAAGGGGGGACTTGTAAACTGTTTTGGATCCACCAAGCTATAAGCAAGCTTGTGGCACCTTCCTTTCAAGTAAAGACTACAATATAATAGCTTTGAGATAATACTTGCCGCGCACACACATACATACGTATGTACATATACATATATGTATATTTATGTATGTGTATACGCGTCAAGTATAATGCTATATTGTAGTATTATGTGATAATACTTATTCACAAACCTGCCCAACACGTTAATGCGACATATTGTTTCCTCTGTTGCGAAAGTATTGAATTACGATTTTTGAACATTCTCAAAAGTGTTAAGTTTGTTGAATAGGAGTATAGGACATGGTATTCACTATTAACAACAAACAATTTAACATGATAATGCATCATATTTATGGTATACTGCCAAGTATAATTTGGAATCAATTTTCTTTGGGGGGAATAATTATTTCATATAAATGAAATTCATACTCCGTATTTAAAATGGGGAGGTACAAGTAATAATAAAGTTAGGTTGCAATAACTTGAATAGTGCTTACATACTATGGTGGCCATTTGCCTATCAGTCTATTATTACTAGTTGATGATGATGAATTGATGATAGACCTGGGATAATGCTAATGCTACTCCTTAGTCCTTACTCATGAGCAACCCAATAGGACTTTCTGGCCTTTTCTTTTGATGCTGATGAGAACGAATTTAATGGAATGTTTTTCATTCTTGCGTTTGGTATCTTAGCTAGTAATGACAAATTGACATTTCCTTCTTCCGTTTGAACTTATAATAAAAAAATTTGAGTTACCTTTCATGAATCGCGTTTCTAATATATTGGACTATGGATTTTTTTTTTTTTTTTGATTAAATTGGTTGATCGATAATCTCATGGAGTATATGGACAATAACAAAATATAATTCGTATATCTTAATTTTGATAGGATCATCCAATTTTATCTCACGATATCTAACCTGCTATAATAACTAGATATGAATTTAATTTTCTCAAAATTTGTATGATTAGTTTCAACATCGGTTTAAGATTATTATTATTATTTTTGCAAACGGTCCTTTATTATTAAATTAAAAGTGACTAAGTACAACGTCACGTATGAAAAGATGAGAATTCCCCATAACATTCTTTCAAAAGTTCACAAAAATACGAATTTTTTTTAAACATATCAACCAATTGGTCAAAGTTATCTATCAGTACAAATGGATTCATTTGACGAGCTGCCCTCTTTCTCAACGCATCTGCTCTCTTGCTCCCTTGTTGTACTTCCGATCCACTTTTTTAAACTGCACTGGCAACTGACCTTTGGTACATGGATCTACAATCATATAAGATGGAAACGAAACAGTATCGGTCTAAGAATTTGCTATACAATGTTTAAGGGAAGGGGCCATATTGTTTCCATCATTCAAATTAATGCTTTGAAAGAACACATGATGGACAAAGAAGATAGGAAAATGACAATTATTGTCCATATATTTATTGCCATCTAAATGTAGCTAGTAATGAGGGGCTTTATATATTTTTCTTAAAGCTCTAACATTGAAATATATCTTTTTACAAATTAATAATATCAATTTTCTCAATGACTCTTGATGTAAACATCTACAATAAGAAGAAAAGGTTCAAAAATAAGTAGAATCTTAACCGAAGTCTTTTTTTTTTTTTTTCCTGTAAGCATGTTTTCATAATTGTGAGTTCTTTGTTGTAATCATTATAAACGATGCGTGTAGATGGATCCATCTCCACTAATAAAGAGATTAAAATAAAGTGAGCACTAGCTAGTATACAACAAGCTAAAGTAATTACTTGAATTCACAAAATTAATAATTCTGAAGTTATGGAGTACCATGTTGTTGAAGGAATGGATTACATAATGGCAATAAGTACAAAGAGTAAGAATCTGGTTGGTTTGTCTTTATGAATGTGTGATTGTAAATTAAATGTAGCTGCTGAAGCTTAGTAGTGTACGGTAGAATACTTCAAATTGTGTAAAGATTATATTGCGATTTCTGTTATAATATGTGTCGCATTTTACTCATTATTTGCAGTACATTAATATTATTTAAAATAGTAAACTTGAACTTGTTTTACGTGTCGATACATATCACAAATTTCTTAAAATTTTAAGATAATACTTACAAATTATTTACTAAAAAATATTGTTGATAGGACTCAACATATTTAGATACATTTGGTAATCTTTTAAAAAAAAAACAGGATACTAATTATAAGTCTAGGAAGAAAAAGAAATCTCAATATCCAAAATCCCAAATTATGTTTACTTGTACCGACCGTTACAGAACAAACTCCGCATCTTATATTATTCCTATCAGATTGGGCATTCCAAATCTAATATTGCAATTTTAAATTATAAATTAAATATTTTAATAATTTTAACAAGAACAGATATAAGTGAAGTAAACTGAGTGTAAATCGAAGTAAAATAAAAATAAAGTCAATTGGTTCAAATATCCGTATAACATGCACAATCACATGTAAAATACATTATGCACCATCACATGTAAAATATACTACTATATCGCATTGTCACATGTAAAATATTTACTTCATTTACCCAAAAAAATGATTTATCATGGTTAAGCACCTAGAAAAAAAGTAAAAAAATTTACTTCCTGTCAAATAAAAATTAATAGTTTACAACCTATCCATTTAAAGAAATTTTATGCCTAGAAAATTGTAGAAAAACAAACCCCCAAAAAATTTAAAATTTAAAATAAAAAACAGCAAACAAAGACTTTAAGACATCATGGTCACATCAGCATCAAGAACTTAATTACTAGTATAGAAATTACCAAACATAAAATAAAGTAAAAGATATTTCCTTCAGTTCTGTTAGTGTACATTTTTCTTTTGGCGGGAAATGGACCCCACCAATCAAAATCCCCTCTTTCTCAAGTCTCTCTCTCTTAATCTCTTTCATAAATAAATAACCTCCACCTTCCAACCTAACTTACTAACTTCCACCCTTCACCCATCACCACCCTCCTCCGCCACCCTCCACCTCCGCCGCCGCCGCTCACTGTTTTCCGATTACAAGCATTTTATAACAAGCACTTGTATTTGTATAATTTAGTGTAGCAAACACTCATCTTTGTCATTCCTCAGTACTAACAATTCACCAAATTTACATACCATACAGTATTATACACCATAACCACAATGATCAAAGACTCAATCTTTCTTATTTATCTCTTCTTCATTAATTTTTATCACCATTTTCATTTCGCTCACACTCTTTCCTCTGATGGTCTCTCTCTCCTCTCTCTAAAATCCGCCGTCAATGGCGGCGACACCGTCTTCGCCAACTGGAATGAGAACGACACGAATCCATGTCAGTGGACTGGAGTTGCCTGTTCCAATGTCTCCGGCGACTCTGAACCGCGTGTCGCCGGCGTTTCGATCTCCGGCAAGAACCTTCGCGGCTACATTCCATCGGAGCTCGGAGCCCTAGTTTACCTACGGCGAATTAACCTTCACGGAAACAATTTCTACGGCTCAATTCCCGATCAGCTCTTCAACGCTACTTCACTGCACAGCATTTTTCTGTATGGTAACAATCTCTCTGGTTCTTTACCTCCTTCAATTTGCAATCTTCGCCTACTTCAAAACCTTGATCTCTCCAACAATTCACTTTCTGGTTCTCTTCCCAAAGATCTCCGTAACTGCCGCCAGTTACAGCGGCTGATTCTCGCTCGAAACAAATTCTCCGGCGAGATTCCGGCGGGAATCTTCCCGGAGCTACCGAACTTGGTTCAGCTGGATCTCTCATCAAACTCTTTCCGTGGATCGATCCCTGAGGATATAGGCCAGCTAAAATCACTCTCGGGAACACTTAATTTATCCTTCAATCACTTCTCTGGCAAAATCCCCAAATCAATAGGGGATTTGGCAATGACAGTGAATTTTGATCTTAGGAGTAATCAATTAAGTGGTGAAATACCTCAAACCGGGTCATTTGCCAATCAGGGTCCGACAGCATTTCTAAATAATCCACTATTATGTGGATTTCCTTTAAAGAATTCATGTAGAGATGATAGTAGTACAGATAATACTTCAGGGGTACAGAACTTGTTTCCAAGAAATAATGAAAAGAGCTCAAAAAAAGGACTAAAACCGGGTTTGATCATATTGATTTCAGTGGCTGATGCTGTTGGAGTGGCCTTTATCGGATTAGTTATTCTTTATGTGTATTGGAGAAAGAAAGATTCTCATGGTTGTAGCTGCACTGCAAAGGGGAAATTTGGTGGCAATGAGAAAAGTAATTTTTGCGTTTTCCCTTGTATTCTGAATAGATTTTCAGGAAATGATTCCGAACCCGAGTCACTAAAAGGTGGTGATGGTGGGGTGAGTGGCAGTGATGGTGGTGCTGGTGGCAGCGGCGAAGGGGATCTTGTGGCTATTGATAAAGGCTTTAGTTTTGAATTAGATGAGCTCTTGAGGGCATCAGCTTATGTATTGGGGAAGAGTAGGTTGGGAATTGTGTACAAGGTTGTGCTTGGTAATGGGGTGCCAGTGGCGGTTAGGAGATTAGGGGAAGGGGGTGAACAGAGGTACAAGGAATTTGTGGCAGAGATTCAGGCTATTGGAAAGATTAAACATCCCAATGTTGTAAAGTTGAGAGCATATTATTGGGCTCCTGATGAGAAACTTCTAATTAGTGATTTCATTTCCAATGGGAACTTGGTTTCTGCTCTTCGAGGTAAATTCTTCATTTTGTTTTATGAATTACTCGTTTGTTCGTTCTTAAAATCAATGTTGTAATGGCACATTTGCATGCGTATCTTTCTTTGTTCAAAGTTCTCTTGGTTGAATTTACTTAAAAGCCAAGTTTATTCATATATGCAGCAGAGATCATCAAAAGTTCAATTCTAGGATTAAGAATGTAGGAGCATAATATAGGAATATTGAAAGATTTTGCCTAAAGATTCAGAACCTTCATTGTTCTGGCCTGACATTTTCAAAAATATTAAAGATTATTCTAGTTCTAATTATATAAATTTATATGCTCCCAAAATGAGATTGTCATAGTTCAGCTTCTTACAACATGATGGAATATCAATCACAGGAAGAACTGGTCAGCCATCACCAAGCCTCTCTTGGTCGACAAGGCTAAGGATAGTGAAAGGAACAGCTCGGGGCTTAGCCTACCTCCATGAATGTAGTCCAAGAAAATTTGTTCATGGAAACATCAAGCCATCCAACATCCTCCTTGACAATGAATTTGAACCTTACATCTCCGATTTTGGCCTAAACCGACTAATTCACATCACTGGCAACAACCCGGCTTCCTCTGGTGGATTCATCGGTGGCACCTTCCCCTACTTAAATTCAATCCAGCCGGAGCAAGCTAACAATTACCGAGCACCTGAGGCTAGGGGATCTAGTAACAAACCTACCCAAAAATGGGATGTGTACTCATTCGGAGTTGTTTTACTTGAACTGCTTACGGGAAAGTCTCCAGAGCTTTCATCTCCAAGTGCATCGTCTTCTTCTGCGCAAGTAGTGGATGTAGTGAGATGGGTAAGGAAGGGGTTTGAAGAGGAAACCCCGCTATCAGATTTGGTAGACCCGTTATTGCTTCAAGAAGTACACGCCAAGAAGGAAGTACTGGCTGTGTTTCATATAGCTCTTGCATGTACTGAAGGGGACCCTGAAATTCGACCCCGGATGAAGACAGTTTCCGAAAATCTTGAGAAGGTTAGACCGTAAGACAGCTGATATCTCTATCACAATTATATGTGAAACTTCCAGTCTTGCAGGTTTTGCAGTGGCCATAGCTTGGCCGTAATAGGTGGGTTTTGTATGTTGCTTTATAGTAATTCTTTATCTATTTTCGGCTTCCCATATATCTCAAACCTAAGTTCTCAGACTTGGTACAGTAACTTGTATTTTTTACCCTTCCAAATATTATCTGGTTATATTCATTTCTTGCTTTGTGAAGTAATCATAAACTTAAAATAAATTTAGAATTGATATGTATCTTGCTCAATATTTATTTTGTAATAGAACTCTTGCTGTATGAGATTCTTATTCATTTATTTACTTAGTGCAATAAGATTTCACATCATAGTGATTAATCGATCCTTATAACAAAGAAAGTGATGTCCGAACGCTACAACCTGAAGACAAACACCACAGGACACGGAGACACTAGTAACAATTAACACCCAACCAACAATGTTACTATTTATTTTCAAAGTGTACAGTGTCCATCAGTAAACAATATTTTACCATTTTAACCTGGCCATTTGCCAAGGTTCCATGGCAGTATTCACATAATCGATAGGGATAATCTTGATTTCTGATGTTATCTTGGGCTTTGCTGCAAAATCAATCTCTTGCGTCTCCTTTAAGCGCCCAGTAGGCCAGTAGTACCTCCAGAGTTCCAGCCACCGTCTACCTTCGCGAGGAAATAGGAAACACTAGAAACTCAAGAGGTGTAGGTGGAGAGCCAACCTATACAAGTTTTCCATGATTCGTTAGTAGAGCTCAAGCAACAATAGCGAAGGGCGAACAGCAACAAAGTGTCCATAATCCTATCCACTTCCTGGTTGCAGCCTGCAACTGTCTCACGTCACAATTGACTAGAATCTCAGCACCAAGATTTTCAATGGCCTCTTTCTGATTGATACGGGAGACTGACCACTGCTACTTTAATGCCAAGAGCCTTTGCAAGTTTCACAGCTAATCACATTAACCGCCCAGACCCACAACACCAATATGCATCTCATAGTGCATAGTACTATACGTGAAGAATGAGCAAGTATGTTGTCCTTAACCTAAAAACAGCATGATTCATCAGCTTCACCATAATAGCAATCATATTTGCACCAATATGGACCTTAATCTTGCCATAGTGTTGCCTATCTATGTCTAGACATTTAATGGCATTTACAAGTTTGTGTACGCTTCTCTCATCATGCTTTCACGGTTGCGTAACTCAAGCATGCAAGAATAATGTTCTGAAATGGGTGTGATACCGTAACGTTCACTCATATAATCAAATAACCTACGACCAATTTCTACGTTATTCATATGTATACATGCATTTAAAACACCTACAAAAGTGATTGCATCCGGCTGTACATTAGCCATCTCCATATTTGCAAATACAGAAAGGGCTTCCTTTCCAAATCCATGGACGCCCAAACTTGTAATCATTGAATTCCATGTGGCTAAGCTCTTCACTTCCATTTCATTAAAGACTTTCTTGGCATCCACCAAACTACCACATTTACTATACATGTCAATGAGAGCTGTGCCAAGGTAAACTCCGAGTTTGAAGCCATTCTTAAGAGCAAAGTCATGAATCCAAGCACCCAACTTCAAGCTCCCCAATTCACTGCATGCTATTAACAAGCTAACCAAAGTAAATTCATTTGGCATTACATTTTCAAGCTGCATTCTCCTAAATAGTTCAAAGGCCTCTTGGGGCCTACCATTTCTAGCATAGCCATCAATCATTGCCGTCCAAGAAACCACGTTTCTCGTTGGCATTTGCTCAAATAAAACCCGAGCAACATCCAACTGCCTAGACAAAACAAACCCAGCAATCACGGTAGTCCAAGACACGACATTTCTTACGCGCATTTTATCAAACACTTTCCGCCCACAACAAAAATAACTGGACTTGAAATAAAAATCCAAAAGAGTATTCTGAAAAAACAAATCTTTATTAAACCCAGTTTTGATAGCATGCATATGTACCTCTTTTCCTTTCTCAACCGCAGAGGAAGCTAAGCAGGCCTTAATAACAAACGGGTAGGTGAATTTATCCGGTTTCACTCCTCCACATATCATACGATTATATAGAATTATTGCTTGGCGGGAGCTATTATTCACAGTATGGCCTCTGATCATGACATTCCAAGTAAAAGTTGAAGGTGGGCTAGACATTTTATCGAATACCAGAGATGCATACTCCATTTTCCCATAAGAGGAACAAAGGCGAAGCAAATTCGTAACAACTGTTTGATCATGAGAAAGGCCACTGCAGATGATCTTGGCATGAATTTGCTTTAGCTGATTAAAATCTTGGCATCTGCGGAGTAAGGCCAGAGCATCCTCGGAAGCGAGCTTTGTTGTAGAACAGCTCGAGTATGGGTTTCGTCTTGGTAGAGATTCGGGAGTGCATGAAAGGCATGCCACCATTATACTGTATTAATTCTCGACTTCCGATGAGCGACTTCCCGATAGGATTGTTGTTTCTCCGCAGTTTCTCACTTGTCACTACCATCTGCCTTGCTGCATTTTTATCCGTCTCTCATGGCCTTTAAGGTCCTGATATTATCTTCCTATTTTTTCTGTTCAAAATATGACTATATTAAAAAAATTCATATAACACAATGATGTAAAAAATCTAAATTAATTCTGAAATTTACCAAGACATTAATACATAATCATTAATTAATATCTCACACATGTGCGAAATTCACTTATCATTCTTTTTATAAATTAATTGTAAAACTGTATCAAATGATTACTATCTCAATGAATAAATAAAATAATATTTATTTTTAATTAATCTTTATAATGGTGACAGAAAATACAAACCAAGAAATAAAAAAAAATGAAGAGATGGTAAAAAAGGAAAAAACTTTATTGAGAAAGATATAATAAAATACTTACAAGAGAAAAAGGAGGACGGACATTTATTTTATTGCATGTGTTTTTCTAAAATTATATATAATGACATAAAATGACTAAATAAACTATTTTAGACTTCAAATATTTTATAAAATAAATAAATTTATAGGTCAAAAATATAACATCTCCATATTGTGCACAATAACAACATAATATCTATCTTTTATATTAAGAATTGAGGATGTAGGTCTTAGAGTAATTAATTAGTAATTTTGTTTTATTTGTAATTTGCATAATTGTGTATTGTTTGGTTTAAATTTGGCTCGGCTTAAATTGAAAAATCACTTCTTTATCTTTAAGCTATAAATATATATATATGACTGAAAATCTTTATTGACTAATATATATATTATATAATATAATAACTAATATCGTTAAGCTATAATTTGCATAATTGTTTATATGTTTATTGACTTGATAACTTAACGAAGTTATTAAAATATATGACTGAAAATTCTGTGTAATCCATGTTAGTTATGACTGAGATTATCCTCACACTTGAAAATATATATTCCCTCTCTTCAACAAAGAAAAGAAAAAGTTAATTTGAACATCTAATCTCTTTTATAGTTATATTTGTTATTTTTTTTTGGCTATTGTACCAGAAATTTTAATATCTTAGCATTATTCCAATGTTATTAACAAATAATAATATCTTAGCATTATTTCAGTGTTATTAACAAATCATATATAATTTTTTTTTGTTTTTTATAAGTGTAAATTTCAACAAGTATGCAATCTTAATATTTAATTATTTATTAAGAAAATATAAATATAAAGATTTCTCGAATCAATATATTAAATAAGAAGTTTATAAAATATCTTGGAACATTTCAAAGAGTGGGTTAAATATATTTTTGATTACTGAAGTGAGGTTCAATCTACAATTTCATCACTCAAACTATTTTTTTCTTACAGCCAACTCAGTAAACTATGTCCAAGAACCAAAAAAACAAAAAAACCCTCATTAAACTAATCTTTTAATTACAAATTTGTCTATTAATTGACTAACAATATGCTAATTTGGACTTGCCGACGTTATAAAATTATCATAGTCTCTAATGACATGACATAAAAAGTGACGTGAAAGCCAGACCACAATCATTGATATATTTAGTTTGATGGAACTAATATTAAATTTTCTAAGCTTAAAATTCATTATTTGTTTCATTTATTTTTATAAAATTATGTGTAATTTTAAATTTCATTAAATAAAGTTTACAATCAAAATTTTATAAACAAATTATTATTTCTTCATTCATATACTTCTTTATAATTTTCACATTCATATCATTCCCCTCTAATTTTCTTTTGATTAATCAATTTTTTTCTTGTATCGTTCCATTTTTCTCAAAACTAAACTTATGTGTCCATTACTTTTACGGGTAGCATTTTTCTTGGTTTAATATAGAGTACTTTGTAATATAGAATTCTTGATTTAAGAGAATGATTTGTGCTCCTCTATAAATTAATATATTCATTCCAAAATTAAAAATACATTTTAATTCATACAACATAAGTTTTTAAAATCTTATCATTTAAAATTTGAGTTAAGTTTTTTACTTTTAAAATTTTTAAACTGAAATATCATAAAATATACGAAAAAAATTCTTAAATATAAATTTTTATACTTTGATATTTTTACAAATTTATATCACAAATAAAATCTTAAAATTTGTAAATGATATTATATTAAAAGATAAATATATCTCTTATTTTAGAATAGAAGGAATATATTATTTTGGTGTTTAAAATACAAAAACTGTCCCCTTTTGTAATCTTCATATAATTAACAAAACTCAAGAATGATAAAACTGAAAACAGAAAAATACGCAATCTTCTCAATTATAAAACATGTCACACATTTACAGTTTTCAAATTTTACGTAAATTAAACTTATTTTAATTAAAATTCATATAGGACTCCTCCTCTTTTTTTTTTTTTTTTGAAATTAAATTCATCTGGGACTTTGGGAATAGAAAAACACTTGGTAGTTTCGTTGATGAGTCTTTTTAGGTCAATGCAATTTCTCTCCTTCTGTGCTTCCCGTTCTTCTACCTTCTAGTTAATCTTTCTCATTTCCTCTGCTCATTTACGCATTTGTATGTATTTTTAATTTATCAAAACCACTACTGTAAAACCAATTGTACAGAGATATAAGTGTACTATATTTGCGTGTCTATGTTTTTTTTCCCCATTTTGAAGGAATACGTCATTAGAATTTACAACTGTAAATCATCATCAATCATCATTTGTATGCTGTATTTTGTAATAAATGATTCTTGTGTTTGTAGAGTTGAAAAGGGGAGAAACAGTGTATATTATATATAGGAGAATTTGAACATGGTAAGGGCAAAATTCACTATTGGCAAGTTAAAGTGTTTCATTGATTTGATTCAATTTATGAATAAAAAGGTAATTCATTGTTAATTTTTCAGTCGGCGCTCTTCAATTTCCGTTCTTTTCTTACAGTAGTGCTGTTGGGGATTTGTGCCTGCACTTATGTGAAGATGCATTTTCCAGCACTTCTTGAGCGTAGAACTGGGTAAGTGCGAGTGCATATGTTTATGTAATGTTAGAATGTTACAAGATTATTGTTAATCCCCTGTTGGGTCCATATATATTTGTACACTTTATCATTCAAGAAATTGTTTTTATCTCTCTATGTTTTTAACTAGGACCATAACATAACCCTACTTAAAGTAAAGATGTTTTGGGGAAGATTGGATATTTAGAATTTTGGTATTTGGATTTACACTGCTAATAGATTACTAAATGACGTTTCCGCGGTTAACTTGATTGCCAAGTGGCATGGACTAGATCAGATGGTTTGGATTTAATGAGATACTCTGTATATATAGTCCAATCTAGTTATTACTTTACTTGACTGAAGAGAACTGTTCAGTTTTGAGTATTTGTAGAAACTAGAAAACAGAAATTCCTAAGCGGCGGCCAGTTATTTACCTCGTAAGCATTTGTTCCTTTTGTTTTCATTACTTACAAGACTTCATCTACTACTTGAATTTGTGAGGTCTTTAAGTTGCATTATCGTTTCTTTAACTTGGGATGTTTATCAACGTGTGACAGGTTTCGAGGATTCTTTTGGAAGGCTGCTAGAATAGGTAGATTCTGCTTACCTAGACATAGATGACACTTTTCTAAGATTTCAACTGTGGAATGACAAGATGCAGTGATTTACTTATATTTAATGCATGTAGTAGTATGGATCTTTTCCCAATCATACTGTCGTACTGTGCCTAACTACTTGCTTGTGCATTGCTGTAACACTAACCGCCTGCTTATGAATTGCTGCAACAAAAACGCTGGTAGGTCATAGGTAAAATAACAAGATTAGACTCGACAATCTTCTGTAAGAATTTATTTGCATGGTCTAACAACTCAATTCCATCACAACTGTTCTTAGAAGCCATTCAAGGACTTCTCTTTATATGGCACATCCTGGTTTCATAAATAAAAATATGTTATTTGTGGATCTTGAAAATTATATGCACCTGCCATATAGTTGCACATTTATTGCCTGCTACTACTAGTATCCTTTGAAGCACGAGTCGAGTAGATAAATTGTAAAAAGTATTTAACATATTTTGCAGATTTATAATGTTCTAAAGGTGTACATTTCAATCAAACAATCATATTCATTCCACTACTATTGTTTGATGCTGTTCTTGTTGAAATAGGTGAGCGTTTGAGCCCTTGGGTTGCCGTGGGTTGCCTTGCGATGGGCATATCTATAATCTTCTTCTGAAAGACAAATTGTTTGCTGACTGCAAAGTAAGCTTCAACAAGTTTCCCACCCTTGAAAAGCTTGATGTTGTCATAGGGCTTGTTACTTGTATTAGTAAATTATTTACGTACAGAACTCAATTAGGTAGCAATATCTGCACTTTCGGGTGAATTTGATGCATGCTTTTATACGATTGATACATGTTCCATAATATTTGTTTGATTAAGATTATAAATACTTTTATTTTATAAATATTCTAGCAAAATGTGCTGGTTGAAAGAAGCTCATTGGAGTTGTTTAAAGTGAAGCTTTTTCTTTGACTGGGAAATGTTGGAAAAAGTTATTGTCTTAAATAGATGATTACCAAGGAGCTAAGAAACTAGAGTACACAATTTTTATCCTCAAACTCTTTACATATGTTGCTGCAACATTTTTCTTACTATTTTTATCTGGTACAGAGTACATCAGCATGTTAGAAGTATGCTTGAGAGTTGAGATGTATATGCAATAATACGATATTTACTCGATATTCAAAAGAAACAGTAAAGTTTGAGAGGAGAAGCTGTTGAAGTAGAGTTCTACACCCATTAAGCTGAAATCATGGCAGTAGGTGGTTTAATACCGACAGGAAGACAAGCGATGACATAAAACGTGATCTTGTGTTTAAACCTGGTGAAGACCAAAGCCCTCCCTTCCCCCCAGTGCACGACTGATAGAAAAATTTTCTTTAGGGGTTTCGTTGCTCCACCTTCTTTACTGACTTTCAAAGTGGCATCTTTGGTTTCCTCATCTTCTCCTCCCCACCGAAGTGGATAGCTTCTTAAGAAGGTCCTTCTGGTGCTGTAGTCTTCATTCCGGAAGCTCCTTGCTCTCGGATCTTTTTCCTCGAACCCTGTAAACTCCATACTGTAAATGTATGGAACTCTTTGGTGAGCTCTCATTCTTATACTTGTAGGACAATGCATGAATAAAATATTGACTGCGATACATAGAGTATCCGTGTAATTTGGACGGTAGAAAGATAAGTTCTTTTAGTTTTAGCGGGATGGACACGGTAATACTGAGGGAAATATAAGCTGAAAACTGTGTTCATTTTTTGATGGTGATGTTCTTCTTGTTCTTAGTGTCTGTCTTTTTCCTTGTGTAAATTATGTACCCTATTTTTTGGTTTTTTTCTGAGGGATTAGTTTTGCTGTCTGTTGGTAATCATAGCTTTAAAACCCTCTACCCCAAAAATGTGGTTTGTTTATACTTTGATGCTTAGTGCCACAAACTAGAATCTCAAGTATAAAAGCTCGATATGCTCCTTATTTTCTCCTCACAAGAACTAAGAGGTTTTGTTTCCTTGTGACAATTGCAAAACCTAAATCTCGTGTTATGAAGTCGAAAATTTTAGCTAGCAAGAGAAGCCCCGTTTTTAACCTATTTTGGATTTATATTATCGGTTCACGGTTATAATGTTAATATTTTTAAAATTTCTTTTTTTTGAATATTCTTGTAGCTTTTTGAGCATGAAGAGTAACATATATTTTTATAAAACAGCAAATTTTGCACTCTTTCGTCCCATAAAAAGAGTAACATTTGGATTTTTAATAAATATTAATATTGCATGATTGAGAATTATATATATAAATAATAAGTTATTTTTATAAAATTATTATGAATGTTAAATTAAAAATAAGATTAGAAGATTATAGCGACAAAATTTTTAAAAAATAGCATTAGTATAACTCTTTTTTTTTTTTTTTGGAACAAGTTTTAATCTCATGCTACCATTTTATTTAATTGGAATGGAGGGAGTATTGATTTTGTAGAATGGAAAAAGAAAGGACAAATTATAGATATTAAGACAATAAAAGTTTGAACACTATGAAACAGGTTAAAAAAAAAAACAATTTACCGTTGAGGGTGGGTATGTATTGATGACCTTTATTAGCAATATCCACGGGCAAGGCACGCTGAAAGCGATGACAAACATTACAAAGGGTTCAATAATCTACGCCTTTATTATTTCTCTTGAATAGACTGCATAATAAAGAATGTTGCCGTAAAAATACTTTCAAAATAGTGTAGATGCATTTAGTTTCGTACCTAATTTTATTATTCAAATTTAATATGAGTTTATTTAATTATGAGTAATGACAAACTGAATAATATAAGTTACACGAAAAGCAGTTGAATTTATTTAGTTATGAAGATATTTATTTTATTTTTTAAAGTAAGAAAAAAGATGAATGCGGTACAGAATACTGGATCAGATTGTAAGATGGGTCATATCATACATTTTCTATCAATTGAATTAGATGAGAAAGTGATCCAACAATACGGTAACCCAAGTCCAACTGAACAACGGTAATTAAGTCTTTCCATTTCTAGTATGAAAAATCATTTCTCCGATTACAAGAGAGACCAAACATTTTACAAATTCAACTGACGAAAATGATTTAAGACCGGTGTTATTAACTCAAGAACGAATAATAGTCACGGTTAACCCCCATAAACACATATGCAATATCGCTATTGGGTCCAAAATCTGAGTTCTTGTTACCAGCAGCACATAAAAATATAAAATATATTTTCTACATAACCAAGACCTCCATATATACACTATGGCCCTTATATCCCTTCTATCGACCCAATTTTTATTGTAAAAATTTATGTTGCTTCGCTAACAAATTTTAATTTAACTGATAAAATTTAGCAAGTCCTTCCATTAGAATGAAAATTCGAATCTTATTAGTAAGTAATTTGTTGGTCATCCTCCTCTCACTTGAACTTTTAATATACCAAAAAAAAACAAAAAAAAATTATGTTGCTTCCTCTTTAACAATTTGTTTCCAGCTTCATGCTACCGTGCTGCACATTTATTCTCTACAATCATCAGAAATTCAGAAGATAATAATCTATAAACATGATCATAAGAAAATTTTGAAAAGATAAAGAATAAGTACCATGTTATACCTTTAATCTCAGCTTCTCTTCATTTGTTGAATCTCCTTTGTAAACGAGCTACATTCACTAGAACAACCACAATGAGCCAATCTTTCAATTTATCCAAGAACCCATAATAGGCATCCCTCCAAGTCTTCTTGATCACCAGACTTCCACAAACTGTCCAAAATCCAAGAAAAAATCCCAACCCAATGCTAAGGTAAAGCCATAACTTATCATACTTGTCATCATCCTCGTCTTCGTCTTCGTCTTTCTTATCACTTTCTTCACCATCTCCATTGTTTGGCTTGTCACATTTAGTTGGCAATGGAGGTCCACAAAGTTTCGGATTACCTTCGTATATGGATGGATCAAAGGTTAGGAACTGGTTGGTGAATGGAATTGGTCCGGAGAGATTGTTGTACGACACGTTCAGATGACTCAATGATGTTATTGAGGAGGTACTTAAAGGAATTGGCCCTGAGAGATTGTTGCTTGAGAGATCAAGAGATTCTAATTTCTGCAAGTTTCCAATTTTCTCTGGTATCTGTCCTGTCAAGTGGTTGCTTGACAAATTTAATGCACCCAATGTTAAGAGATTGATCATCTCTTTTGGAATTTCCCCTTCAAGATTGTTGCCAGAAAGATCTATGATATTTACAAGCTCAAGTGTTTCGGCATATCTCAGTTGTCTCCCTTTCATACTCAAATCCATGTCAGGTATATAGCTGAAACGCAACGCTGGTGGCAATGACCTATAAGATTTCAAAGAACTAAAACCACTTAAATTGCCAAGACACCGCGGAATGGAGCCTGAAAGATTGTTCTGTGAAAGGTCGAGAATGTGGAGTTTGGATAGATTGCAAAGTTGCTCAGGAATGTTTCTGGAGAATGTGTTGGAGTGCAGACGTAGATCAGAAAGTAACGGCATGCTACTTCCAATGCATTCGGGTATATTGCCAAAGAATCTGTTATATCCAAGATCAAGAATGGAAAGGTTTGTGCAGTTCTGTAATGACAAAGAAAGGTCTCCGAAAAGATTGTTCCTGCTTAATTTCAACCAATCAAGAAAAGGTGAACATAGTGAAGCAGGTAATGTACCAGATAACTTGTTCATGGACAAGTCTATGCTCAGAAGATTTGGCAAGTCCTCCCAGTTGTTGGGGATTTTCCCTGTCAAATTATTTGTTGAAAGATCAAGAGATATCAGCTTCCTTAATTTACCTATGGACGACGGAATGCTACCATTCAGAGAATTCGCAGAAAGGTCAAGAACTAGCAAAGATGACATCATATGGCCAATGTTGGGAGGGATTGATCCTGAAAATGCATTGTTATTCAAATATAGAAAAATCACTTTTGGCCATATAGGAATTGAGCCCTTGAGGAGGTTGAAACTTAAGTCGACAACATAACTGAAATCCATTGAGGTTGGAAGTACCCCATCAATCTGGTTGTGAGACAGATCCAGAGTTTCGATTTGTGGGGATAATTCCCAAAGCCAATCAGGTATAGTTTGAGAAATGGAGACATTTTTGAGAACTATGGTTGAAAGCTCAGTCTGCGTTTTAAGCCATGCGGGAAATTTCGGTCCCAACGGACAGTTACTGAGTTGAATGGATGTTAGGCTGAAAGGAGGGATCCATTCATTCCTTAGATGCAGAACAAAAGTTGCATCCAAAGAAGATATGGAAAACTCTTTTAGTTCTGTTAGACCATCTAAAAGAGTTTTGGAAATATTACCTTTCCAATGGTTCTGGTAGAGGTGCAGGATGGTTAATTTGGCAAGCCCTCCTACACTATTTGGAATGGATCCATTCATGTTGTTGTATGATAGGTCCAACGCTTGTAAGAACGACAAGCTCCCAATAGACGATGGAACTGGACCCGAGATTGAATTTTCATTCGCCTTAAGGGATCTCAAGTACTTGAACTTGTCCAGTGAATCAGGCAGCTTCCCTGTGAACTCATTACTTGACAAGTTCAGTTCCTCCAAGGTAGCATTCCTGCAGCCTGCAAGTCCTTCCAAGAGTTGGCCTGTATCGCCTCTAAAATCGTTAACCGATAAATCTAGAAATCTCAAGCTACAACATTCTCCCCATTTGACAACATCAGTAGTGCCATTCAGATTATTAAAACTAAGATCAATGTCGACAAGGGTACTGATATTGAACAACCAGGTAGGCATCGACAAAGATTTAAAATCGTTGTAGGAGAGATCAATGACAGAAAGAGAAGTGAAGTTCAAATTGGGTAAAGAAGTAGGGAGGTTTGGAAGTTCACAGTTATACAAGTGCAACTGTTTTAGAAAAGGAAGCTTGTTGACAGCATGCAGCCAACCAGTTGCTTTCCCGAGGCTTGTACTTCCTAAATTAAGGTACCTTAAGGAATGAAGACCCGAAAGCCAATTCAAATTCGCAACGCGAAATCTATAGAAGAAATCAGGTTGTATATATGAAGAAAGATCAAGATATTGCAAGTTTGAGAGATTTCCAAGATTAGGTGGAACAATACCAGAGAAAGCAGAATGAGAAAGATTGAGGTAACGCAATTCTTTGAACGATCCCATGAACTCTGGAATTAGAATTCCTTGAAAATTATTCATGCTCAAGTCCAAGTAATTCAAATGCTTTAACTTGAGCAAAGAAGAACTTATCTCACCACTCAAACATGACAAGCCAAAAGCTGAGGCAACTTCTTCAACACTTTCTTGTATTAGACTACAATCATCTTTGCTTCTGAGATCAAGCTTCACTACATTGCCAGTGTGTATGTTGCATCCGACACCTTTCCATGTGCAACAATCTTCGCGGCGCCAAGACGAAAGCTGGTTTGAAGGATCCTTTAGCCCTTTTTTGAACTGAAGAAGAGCTTTTCTCTCAACTTCATTGCACTTTAAGTTTGAACTATTATCATTTGAAGAAGAACTAGAAACATATGCAGAATAATACAATAGTAGTAAAAAAATAAAAAGTTGACACATTATAATCCAACTAGACATCATTGTTC
Source organism: Centella asiatica (assembly GCA_014636745.2). Lineage (NCBI taxonomy): Eukaryota > Viridiplantae > Streptophyta > Magnoliopsida > Apiales > Apiaceae > Centella > Centella asiatica. Next base: position 820,264 of record CM025781.1, on the reverse strand, counting down.
AAACTAGGAAACAAGAAATCTTATACTATATTTTAAGATGTAGAATTTAAATATATAGATTGTTGTGTTACCAGATGGTTATTATATTTATAAATGAGAAAGGTGCAGAGATTGGGAATGAAAATAATGTATCAGGGTGTGCTACTTCTGAGAAAAAACACGAGTCAGTAACGTGAGAAATCAATTGATTACGTATAGAAAATTTGGGCATGTAGACTATGAAAGTGATAGTTATAACTTTGGCTTCTTTTGCAGTCAACTCTTTTCTTTCTTCTTTTCTTTCAACTCTTTTCTTTATTCTTTCCCTTTTTTTTTTCTGGGAAGTCTTCTTACAGTCAACTTTGATGCCGAAAAAATTCTCTAATTAGTGGGATTGGAATTTGAAGTTTTTCTCACGACATCCATACGTTAATGATTCACGAAGAAAATGAGGACGGTCTCTTGATATTTCCCCCAATTCTATATGCTGATGTAGAGTTTTAGAAAATAAACGTAACTACTATTAGAAATTACAAAATTTTGTATTATTCTGGTAATGTATAACAAAATTCTTTTTGTAACAAAAAAAAAAAAAAAGTCGTTAGAAATGTACTCTGTAGTATACATGATTAAAATGCCAATATTCTTACAACTTGACTAAAATCTTAGATAATATAAATTTTTGTTTTTGTTTTCTGCATCATTTACTTGGTGAAATTAGTCATTAATCAATAAACTGTATTCAGTTTTTAAAATTTGTGTCATAGCACATTAACATGGATACTGTTATATAAGTATATTTATAACCATATACTCCTCAGCACATAGTTTACTAAATGCCCGTGATTTCAATAAGAAATGTAATTAAAAAAAATTGAAACACACATTCTTTGTTGGACACAACAACATGAAAGAGAACTATACGTAAATACAAATGCACTAGTGCAAGTATTATCATCATTTTCTCTGGTCTTGACTCATTTTCCCTTTCTTATTTTTCTTCCTTCTCTTTTTCTTGGCATTTTCCTTAAATTCTTCTCCATTTACTTTTTCATCTTTTTCTCCTCCAGCATTTGAATCACTTTGTTCAATCTTCTTCCTTTGCAACATCTCGACAAGTCCCGTAAGTGAAACATCTGCTTCCTCACTTTTCATCAGTTGTTCTGCTATATCTGCTGTAGTCACTTCGACCTCCGTTATGAGCTTTTCAATTTCACAAAACATGGAATGATTTTTTATTCCTAAGTAATTAGAAGCAAGTGTCTTGAACCCACTGGGGCTGCAATATGTCATGTGGATATGCATGTCCATTCGTCCTGGCCTTAACAATGCTTGGTCTAGTCTGTCCTTGCGATTGGTTGTGAACACAATTATTCTCTCATCTCCACAGCTTGACCACAGTCCATCGATAAAATTCAGCAGCCCCGACAATGTTAACTGTCAATGTAACAATTTTAATTGATTCAGAAACGACAAATAGGTGACCCAATAGATTCATAGGTGACATTAGTTGGATAACAATGTTACATATTTTGTCGGGTTTAGTTTAAATTCAAAATGATATGTGATAGCGAAATCTTAATATGTGTAGATACGCAAATAGTTAATAAGTCAAGAACAGGTTCTAAATTATCTTAGGATCAAGTTCTTAGTAAGTAAATTATTACTTGAGACCTCTAAACAAGTGTCAGTGACACTGTACTACTACCTGATACTAGATAAATTATCTTTTAAATTTTTATTATCTGCTTGTCGATTTTTCAAGTCAGCACTGCAATCAATGTCCTCTATAACAAGTATGGATCGATTTGCAGTGGAGACTAACAGTTTCCTAAGGCCCGAGTTGCTTCGGAGACTGTGAGCTCCGAGTCATAAATGCTGAAGTTGAGATAGTTAGCCATGGCTGCAATCAAGCTCGATTTACCTGTTCCAGGAGGGCCTCAGAGCAAATAACCATGTTTCCACGCCTTCCCAACTCCAGGGTAGTAAGCTTTTCTCTTCACAAACCTGTCCAAATCATCCATCACTTCTTGAGTGCTGGATTCAATGCCAATGCGTCAAAAGTGGAGGGATGGTTCAAGTTAGTCTCTCCATAAAAACTCCCACGCGAGTAAAGCTTAACATCTTTGTTATCGTCTTTGATGGGCTTTCCCTTGTTCCATAACATAAGGTAAGTATGATCTCAACACCATTTCCTTGTACTTTCTGTTAAAGGTCAGCTCAAACGATTTGTGCTCAAAGTTTTCAGAGAGGTCATCATAGTCGATGTTTGTCATCTGTCTTTCGATGCAAATCATTTCCCATGTGAGTTGAATTCCTTCAAAGGAGTCGACAATTTTTTCCCCTTTACAAATTGAGAGAGACAAGTCAGTTTCTTCGGGTGCCTTAGACACCTTTAAGTCTACTAATGGAAGGCGTGATTTTTGTGCGCAGATACACTTCAGATGACTCGTAGACTTCATTGAGGGTGAGGCCATTGTATTCATCAATGACCAGAGTCATTTGGGGCGAGAGATTTCCGATTTTTTTGCCTTCCAAGTTTAGATAATATCATCTCTTGCAGCTCTTCGTATAGTTCTAACTAGCATACCTGATGCAGTAAAAGTTGTATATGCCGACAACACGGATGTTGTTGAAGGTGCATTTTCCATTGAAAACATGTTTAACAACCAGCTGCATCAATTAATTTATTATGATTCATCTCCTCTTACCTTACCGTTCACATAAAAAGTTACATAAAAGTAAGATTGCAAATAATGATGGTAATGTGTGTTTGCCCGCATGGGCGAAACCATGTGCAATATTAGGTGGTCTATAGCCCACCTTATGCCAAGAACAAATTGTATTAATATTGTTCAAATATTAATAATAATAATTTCAGCTTTACTTAGTAATATACCTTCACTAAAAGGTTTAGTATCTTTCAAATTAAACTAATTATTTAGCCCAAAAGAACTTCCTTTTGCAGAATAATGTCGGTTACGTTGTTTAATTAAAAAAATATATTATCCCTTTTATTTCACAAAAATAGTTATATTAGAGTTTTTTTTTTTTTTTTAAGTACAGTTGTCATTGTGATAATCTTTTTTTTTTTGTGATGATAACTAATATTTAAGATGTAACAACATTAATTACAAATTTTAAATTTTATTTTTATTTTTACATACAACTGGAAAATGTGTTGTCTAAAACTAAAATTTGATTTTATTAATATTGAAGTTCAAAATGTTATTATTTGTTCTTAAAAATTCAACTCATTTCTTATAATAGACATGTTCTATAATTTGTCTATTATCTTTTTTAAAATGTCATTACAGTTATAACGTTTTTTATAACGGTGTTATTTTTTTGCCTATCATAATAAAATTTTCTGTCTTCACCATCATTTGCCCGCACCTCACTCAAAATGGAACCACAAAAAGAAAAATAACACAAAACAAAAATTTTTCGGCCGATACAGTAAACTAAAAATAATTCTCACTCAATTTTCATATGTTTGTACTCTTTCCATGCAGTTTATGTTACATGTTAATGTTACTATATGATGGATTATATTATTATGTATAATGCAATTTTATTAAAAAATATAGTAACATAAACTTAATAAAAAAATATTAAAATATGCAGGAACTGCACATTTGATTCAACGTACGGGCCAAGAATTGGCCCAATAAAATACAAAATGTCCGAACTTAAATGTCTTTTAAGGCTTAAGCCCGGCCCAAAGGACAGGTTAGGCGAAAATGTCCAGTCTCATTCTGTTCGTCGTTTTCGCGCACACAGACCAATCAGAGATCACTGTCCAAGTCAACATTTTTTTGTTTATATAATAATAATAATACCGGTACTAGTAGTAAAAACAGTGATCTGGAAATGCACCAAACTAGTAGAACAAACGCGCGAAGGAGAGTAAGATCCTCCATAGACGACGGCGACGATCGAGCTCATCCTAATATTACTACTACTAAGCCTAAACTTCGAAGCAGAGATCAGAGCTTTATTCGCATTTTACCTGCTAATCTCACAGCCTTTTTAGGCTTTGAAATTGTCGCCTTTGTGATCGCCTTGTTTCTCGTTAATCGTGTAGTTATGTTCGCCGGAGAAAAAGAAGATCAAATGTCCAGAATTATCACGCCATTTCCTGCTCCAAAACTCATTGATCTTCCTATGGTAAAGACCGCTAGTTACTTGATTTAGCTAAAAGAAGATAAATGTTCCAACTCTCGTACTGTAGTATTGATTGAGTTTAAAATTGTTGCAGTTTCAAGGTGAGCATAAGGAGAATCTCTACTGGGGAACTTATCGGCCACAAGTATATCTTGGGATTCGAGCAAGGTATCAGTCTTATCTTTTGGAGCTTCTTTTTTTTAATGTAAATTAAGTAGAACTTTGGCTGATGTACAATTCAATGATTTTGATTTGCAATATAGACTTAAGAATTTGTTCAAAGTCATGTAATCCAATATGAATCATTTGGAAACTACGTTCCGAGTTATTAACAATGTTTCCAAATGATAGTATAGGAAGTCGGAGTTGAATCCAGTTCTCATCAACTTCTCTAGTTCCAATTTTACCTAAAAGCTAAAATGCCTTACTTTCACTACCGAACTGGACTCTAATTATGTATATATAGTCCATTGCACTCCTTCCAATGCCCAAAGTTTGATTCATGTAAATATTAAAATTGCAAACTACAATACCATTCGAACAAACTAAAATCTTTGTTCTTTCAAAACAATAAATTTACGCCACATTTATATCCTATTATATTTTGTTGTGTGCATGTGTGTGTGTTGAATTTAGCATAAACAAACTCAAGATTGTTCAATTAACTTCTTCATTACAGTATGGTGATACTCCCATGGAATTAGGTAATATGGAGAGAACGACAGATATTGCTTCTCACGTGTTGTAAAGATGACTAGATGAAATATGCCAATGTAATTGTGGTAATCTATGTGATTGTAGTAACCAGTTTCTATTGGTAGGGTTCAACAATCTCTGATTGCTGGCATGATGTGGATTGTTGTAAAGGAGGGAAAATATATGATTCGACATGTCTGCCAAGATTCAGATGAGCTCAAGACATATGGTTGGACGCATCACAACGGGCGGGATTATGGACATCAAGATCTTGTTGATGAAGGAACGACCTTGGGAGTAAGTTTCTTAAAATCGAAGGGGAACGGAAGTGGCTACGGAGGAGACTGGGTAGTTCGAACTGATGTGCAAAATGACAAGTAAATTCCTGAACTTTCTTTATTATTATTTTTTATTATTTCTTTCATTGTTGCTTATATTTCTAGGGAACTGGTCTTTGGTTCTCAATTGGCACAAGTAATATATTGAGCTTTTTGTTTTATGTGAATCATGGTTGAGGGTTGCATCACTTGATGCAAGTCAACTGTATTAAATAGTAAATTAGTAATCTCTCATGACAATACCCAACAAGTTTCCCATGGGATGTAATCTTTAACCGTTTTAACCAAATGCTGAAGTTGATTTTGTGTAAGTTCAAGACCCTGCGGAATGTGTTAAATGGTTCCCTTGTGAAAGCTAGGGATCATTCACTAATGTATATGACGCCTCATTTTCTGATCATGTTTTAATTGTACATATCCAGATTTGATGAGGAAAACCTGAGTAATGCACACCTGTTTTTTTATCTGGCTGATGAAGCTGGAAGCACTCTAAGTTTAGGTAACGGAGAAATGGACATTCACAATTCTGTTCTGGCATCAGGTTCACGATCAGATGTTAGAAATTGGGAGTTACATCTAAATTCAAATGTAAGTAGAAGTTTGTGTACTTTTCTTTGGCAAATTTAAATTGTACTTGTCAATGCCAGAATATATTTATGGACTTTATGGCTTTTGGTGCCACAAGCAATTCAAACACTATACAAGTCATATGCTCCGTATTTGTTAAGTTGTGAATGAGAACGTGCAAGCTGATTGTCCTGATAGTGGGAAAAAAATTGATGGACTTGTGAAAACCTGGATGAATCCATAACTTACTGCTTGACTTTCATTTTTTTATGCATGATATATTCCTACCAACTCAAGCTTCAGTTCTTAATCAGCTTGAAATTATCATTAGAGGTCTTTATAAGCTTAAATGAAAATAATTCCATGTTCATTGTTTCTAGAGAATAACAGCTTCTCCATTTTTGGATTACTAATTTGAAAACAAATTGCTTTGCAGGATGATCTAGAAGTCCATTATTCTGGTTTCAAAACACCTCACCTTCACAATTTATCCGATCTTGTTCAGGAACGTCTTGGAGCTCATGTGTGTAAAATTATTTTGTTGCGTCAATCATATATATTTTTGAATAATACTAGTTCTGATCAATATTTTTTTTGACTGAGACTAGTTCCATCAGATTATTTTATCCAGTGCTGTCTCTGAAACCCTAAGCAGTGATCTCATACTTTTCATTACTTCACATAAAATGACTCTGTATAGATGCTTTAATGTTTATATCTTCACGTGTTTGATAGGAAAGACAATTTGGTAGTTTGCAGCTTCCGGATACATCTGTTGATTCTCCAAACATATTAGTTTTTCAGGTGATGGATCAAGCATGTGACGCATTCCTGTGACATAGTTACACAATACTATCTTTACAAATCTAAGATTTTTATGTTGGTTTCAGGTTCACTTATTAATATTGTCCTCCTTTGACTTTTTAATTCAATGCAGATCTCAGCTAAATCTGGATTCAATGTTGATATTGCTTTCCTATCTGGAACCGGTTCTGATGCTTCAAGAATAAAAGAACGTGTCAGCAGCCTAACAGGTTTTTTTTTTAATATTTCTTTCTCTTGGTTTAGCACCTCTGTGTGATGCATATGGATTGTAGACAATAAAAAAATTTCAACAAAAAACAAGTCAATAACTAGGTCGGACGTGTGCAAAGCTGTTAACTGGTTAATGAGATCTATACAGAGAAAGACAATCAGTTGCAAGGCCCTCAATTAAATGAATTGTACGAGCACTTTCGCAGGTAATAAATGACTTAAGGTAGACATTTGATGGAGTGGTAGTGAATTTGATGGGATGGTGAATATAATTCCATGTAGTGTTCAGAAAGTGAAGTATCAGGGTGAGTCATAATATGGGATTCTTGACATGAAGAGAGGAAAAAACTTCAAGTTTCCATAGCAATGTGAAGACACATGGGAGAGGTTGCAACCGAGGATGACTGCTAGAAGGAGATGGTAAAATGGAAGTTTATTTTCTGAAAGACGCATAAGTTTTGAAAATGGTGGGGTGATTACTTGTCAAACTTTAGTGCCCCTATGGAAGAGAAATGGTTTTTCTGTGGGTTAGTGGATATTCCTGGACCAGAATAATATTAATAGGCTATTGAGTTGAGCATTTCTTAATGGGAACAAAATTTTCACTGACATAAATCTGATTAGCTCAACAGAGTGGCTATGAACTTCTATTTTACTTTTACACCCATTACAGTGGTGCAGAATTTCCATTAATAGAACTCCCAATCTCGTCTACCTTCATTGAGATGCTGAATATATCTAGCTCCATCTATGTTTTTAGGCTTTTCCTGTTCACAAATTATTTTCATGTAGCTGGATAATTCCTTTTATCACAAATTGATCATTGAAATATTTTTGGTTCTAAACGTAGGTGCTTCGCTGACAAGTCAACTAAAGGAAAAGCAAAAACAATTAGATGACAGGTTCAGAAAGTGCTTTGGAACATCTGCAAAGGTTTTACCAGCAGGAACTTTCTCATCTAGTTTCAGCATATTTTCAGTTTATCATTATTTTTGTTGGTAATATCATGTTACTTAATCGTAACATAATAACCTGTTTAACAGTTTTCCCTGTGTAGAATCATGATAATAAATAATTTCTTTTTTAAGTATATCATTAGACATCCCAAAACTGAGGCCACAAGTTATTTAAACTAGCCATAATCTTGCATGTTATGCATAAAATCATGGAGTTCTATAACCATTGTGTGGATGTTGCAGCTTGATGCTGAAACTGTGGAGGTTGGCAAGGCTGCAATTGCCAATTTGTTGGGTGGAATTGGCTACTTCTATGGCCAATCAAAAATTTCTGGCCCAAAGACGAGTAATGTAAGTGCCCTAATATATGCTCCTTGTTCATATAATGCTCATGCTCCTGAGCCTGCATAGTTTTTCCTGTAAAATCATCTCAATCATATTTAGACTATATCTGCCGCAAGTCCTGTTCTATAGCTATAAATATCAAAACCACTACCTTCATGTTCTGCAATAATTTATGTTTCAAGCTGTACATTACAAGTATTCCACTCTTGATGTGAATTCCTCCAATTTTCAGAAAATTTCTATAGTTTATGTTTGCAAAACATATCAAAGATATTTTACTTGAATCATTCTCTTATCTCATTTTTATCTTTCTTCTGTTCTTATCTGGAGCTTTAGTTATAAAGAGTTGTCATCAGTTAGGACATCTGACAATGTCATACAGTGCACCATTATCTCATGCAGCATATGCTTGGTGACGATGTACTTCTGTATTGGCCAGCTGAGTTATATACAGCTGTTCCAAGTCGCCCATTCTTTCCTAGAGGATTCTTATGGGATGAAGGTTTTCATCAACTACTGATCTGGTTAGTTGACAGTTGGAAAATTAAGATTTATTTCATTATTATTTGCTCTTGGCTTCTTTGTATAGCCTTGTGAAAGCTCTATACAAGTTTTGCATGATATGGAAATGAAGTCTCAGTTAAATGACCCAAACAAATCATTTATTATGGACTACTGTTTTCCCCTTGAATTAGGCGATGGGATACCCTTATCTGTTTGGATATTGTTGGCCATTGGTTAGATCTCATGAACATTGATGGATGGATTCCACGGGAGCAGATTTTGGGTGATGAAGCTCTAAGGTGATCTGGGCTCTCTCTTTAGTCTGCCTGCTTATGTAAATGTTTAGTTCAGCCATCTGATGAACCCTATTTGTTTTTATGTTCTCTCTTTTTTTCTTTTTTTTCTTTTTCTTTTTTTTTGTTTTTCCTTTTTTTTTTTGGGAATATTTGCAGTAAGGTGCCAGCAGAAGCTGTTCTTCAGCATCCAAATAATGGAAATCCACCAGCTTTATTTTTGGTTTTACGTGGTAAAGTTAATTCTTACAATTGAATTGTCGTTTAACCTCCATTTAAGAGTGGTATACGAAGTGAAAGTGATCATATACTCATATAGTAAAGCATAGTGCTAGATTACATGTGTCATTTATAATTTGTTTTGTGATTCAGTAGTTATTAATTGAGCTGTTTCCTTCCACTTATTTTGTCAATTCTGGTTTCTGGCACGGCTATTACAATGTCTGGCCTTTTTTATTTAGAGAAACAAAATGAGTGAGATGTATGTTGAATGAAACATAGAGAGATGATGGATTCGTGAAGGTAGTCTGCCTCGGAGATAACAACAAATTACATTTTCTTAGGTTAGCAAAGCACAGTTCATATTTTTCCTATTAATCTAAGTATCATTTTGTTGAGTTTTGACTATAGTATCTCTAAATAACACAAGTTTTTCCTCTTATCACATTGCTTTCGTGCATATTTAGTTCCCAGTAATTCTTCAGTTTAGGGATAATAATATAATATCCATGTATTCCATTCCCATTATCACATTCTTATGTGCCAAAATAAAATGCTAATCCCACTTCAATTTGGGTGCAAGCAGAACCTTGAATAACCTGTATTCACATATCATGTTCTTTCTATAGTTTGTATGACCTAAATGGGGCCATTCCACTTTGCTTTCTCCAGATTTAGTTGGCGGCATTAAAAAGAACAAGTTTAATGTGATTGAGCAGGAACAAATATCATCCTTCCTAGAGAGAGCTTTTGTTCGCCTTGAAGCATGGTTTCAGTGGTTTAACACAACACAGTCAGGTAATTTACTAGAAAGTTTAATGTGATTAAAATAATGACATCATAATAGTCTATATTAATTTGTATCCCGTTGAGCTGCCCTTTTTGGAAATAAATTTACTCAGTGTACTAGGTAAACACTGTATTATGATCCAAAGGGTGATCCTTTAATAGAAGATTAATGAGTTCAATCTAATGTTTCATTCAAAGGAAGGGATACAAGTAGCTACTATTGGCATGGAAGAGACAATGAAACCAACCGTCAACTAAATCCACAGGTCCAATTTAATATCTTGATATGTCATAGTATCTATGTTCAACCACCATCAAAACACTAACGAGCTTATTGGCCTTCATTTCAGACATTGACCTCAGGATTTGATGATTATCCGCGTGCATCACACCCAAGTGAAGATGAACGTCACGTGGATCTTAGATGTTGGATGTTTCTTGCAGCAGATTCCATGCACTTAATCTCAGAGTTTCTTGGTAGGGAGCATGGGAAGGTATAGTATACACTACAGTGACATTGCCACTTTCTTTTTTCTTTTCTTAGGTTGCGTTAGCTAGATTTATAAGTTTCATGAATGACACAGGATTACAGCTTGATGTCTAAGCTGCTCTCAGACTTTGAACTTCTTAATAAGGTCTGTTTTATGCTTCTCAACTGAGATAAGTTTTTATCTACATTGCCACCTCTATTTAAACCTCACGCAGTGAGCATTACATATTTTGGTAATGCATGGTATTCAGATATTTTACTCAAGCCAAGATCGTTAAAATAATTTGCTCTTGTTCTTCCAGATCCACTTTGACAACACATATGGAGCTTATTTTGATTTTGGAAATCATACGGAAAAGGTATGTTGCTTTTTTTTTTCTTCAGTACTTGCCTTCGTTTCTAATCTCACTTTTTATCTAACAAAAATATTTTTCTTTCAGAGAAAATGGTGAAAATATTTTCTTGGAACACATCAAATATCATGAAAGATCCTTTTCATGCGAACACAAGCCTAACTATTTTAAAACGATAAAAGTTACATTTTTTTAAAATGAGATGCAAGATATTGGGAACATAAGAGGAATGATTGGTACTCTTAGTCTAGGACATGACTCTTTAGACTTCTGCATACCATTAAAGAGTACTTAGTAGTCCTTTTATTTATTTATTTATTTTATTGCTGATGTTTCAGCTGCTATCAGTTTCATTCTGAAAAGATTTTGTTCTTATGAAACATTACACTCCTTCAGGTTCGTTTAGCTTGGAAACCAGTGGAGAAATCCAACAATGTCTTTGTCCGAGAGCTCGTTCGAGAAGTGTTAGAGGAACCAGTGTTGAGATTGGTTCCACATATTGGCTACGTTAGCCTTTTCCCATTTATCTGGAAAATTGTTCCACCTGTAAGTTGCTTCAAAGAGCCTATGGTGTACATATATTCTCTCGGTGGACATAATAGCTTCCCAAAAACTTTTACTTTATGTAGCATGAACACTTGTAGCAGTTTCATTCCTTTTCCTTGCTTTCTTTTTTCCTTCTATTTTGCTGCCTTTTGATAACTAGACATAATGCATTTCTACTCTTGCATATCTATGCACAGCAATCATCGGTTTTAGACAAACAGCTTGATCTCATCTCAAACAAGACTATCTTGTGGACGGATTTTGGACTTCGCTCTCTTTCAGGGACTAGGTAAAGCAAATCATCGCTTTCTTCTTCTACCTCTGTAAGTTGATCATGGCAGAAACTTGAAGACTATTTAACAAACATGTCGTCTGTTGGTGGCACAGCTCATTGTACATGAAATACAACACGGAACATGATGCACCTTATTGGAGGGGTTCTATTTGGATGAACATGAATTACTTGATTCTTAAATCGCTGCACCACTACTCCAAAGGTACGTGAAGATAAGTAGTGTTTCTCTAATTTATTTGGTTTTTTTTTTCTTCCTAATCTGGAACAATTATTATATTTGCAAATGGTAGAGGATGGACCATACAGAGAAAGAGCCGAGACCATCTACAATGATTTGAGGGGCAATTTGATAAGGTAGTGTATTTGAGTTCTTTATCGACATATTCCTTTGTAATTTGAGTATCCGCCCTTATCCTTCTGATGCCGTATAGAGTTAATTCCTAATACTTGGGAGAATTTCTTTCTTTAATTTCACTTTTATTAATTAATTTATTTAGTTGTTTTTATATTTTTTTTACTCTCTTTTCTTTGAATTCAAGATTTAATTTAATCATTGTACTTGTGACAGAAATGTGGTTAATAATTATCGCGAGACTGGGTACTTCTGGGAGCAGTACGATCAAGACACGGGGAAGGGAAAAGGTGCACGTGTATTTACTGGCTGGACATCCCTCATTCTATTGATCATGGCAGAAGCGTTTGGTGAATGTTGAATCACTATAAATTGGGTCCACAGTTGGAGATTTTTATTACATCAAGAAATGACCATATATTTGTGTCACAAAGCCAAGAAAGAAGAACGAAAGATGTGCTTTTCGCCGATCGATTACAATAGAATATTTTGCTCATCAACGAACAAACAAAACGCATTTTCGCTCCATTCTGTGGGTTTGAATTCGGAAAATTTAATTGTGGGGTGTTTAGCCTGAAGTAGTTTATGAAATTAGGTACGGTGATTTAGCATCAAACAGGAACACTTCGAAATTGATTTTAGCCAATGAACCATGTACTAATGTATTAAACTGACGATACATATACGCTTGATCTAGTCAAAAGGTTAAAATGAGAAATTGTAGTTTAGGCCACATTTTATAATTTGCTCTCCACTTAGCTTTGGTGTGCTTCCGGTGTGGGACAACACATTTTACTCTTCCCCGGAACCATATTCATTGAGGTGTTCAACACTTTGGTGTATCTACAAGTTGGATTTTTATAAGCAGGATTAAATAATGGATGAACACTCCCCATCAGCTTCTTCAAATGGAGAGAGCATGCAAAGTATTTCACAACCTCAACTCACAGTCTCTCCAATGGTGTTTGAATTTCGTTGTGCTTCGTTTTTTATTAGATACTGTTTCCTTCTTAACATCAGTATGGAAATCCCTACAAGTGACAGAGCAATAGAACATCACCAGTAAGTTTTGTACTTGATGATGTTATTACAGTTGTAAGTTCTACTTCGGCACTGTCTTAACTAAATCATATTCACGTGAAACATTGAGTAGACGCTTTTTCTCTTAACAATAATATGAATGAGAATGAACTACTAGCTAGTGTTAATATATAGCTTTTTTGTTCTTGCAGCTGAACCTCTATTCTAGGCATTAAAAAAAAATACACATCGATTCCGGGCATTTAAAAATATACACAACAATATGGAGCATAACCTGTGCACTTCGGATTTTGTTGACATGGAAGAATCGCTGCGACGCGGGAAACTCGTTTCATGTTTAGTATTCATGTCGGTTTCATGTTTAGTATTCGTGCCGGTTAGACGTCGGCCATGTAATTCATCATTATACCGAGCAGTTCATGGACATTCACATCTCATATGCCAGTTTCATGTTTAGTATTGTAACAGGTGTACTCGAAACTATTTTCGTAATAAGATCACCTTTAGTAGAATTATTGTGCAGATGTGCTAGTGTGGGACAATTCACTTTAACTCGTTTAACTCTATTGTTCTTCAGGGAATCCCAGCGTAACTTTATAGATCTTAGTTGGTTTTATATTTAGTATTCGTGTCGGTTTGACGTCGATCATGAAATCCATCACTATACCGAACAGATCACGCTATAGATCTTAGTTGGTTTTATGTTTAGAATTCGATCCATCACTATACCAAACAGATTACAGACATTCACGTCTTGATCCACTGATCTATCATTCTCCGTCTAATCACTCATTAAACCTTTCCTACTTTTGGTTACATTTGGAAGCTATAATATATTATATACATATAAGCCTAGTTTCTAGGACAGTAACTAGTTCCCTAAAAGTTTCACAAACATATTGTGAAACCCCGAGCAACTGTTACAAAAAATTGAAGAGTTGTTCGACTTAATTGGTAGGGTTCGCCGGGCCATTGCAATAGTGCTACACATGGGCTACGGAGATGGGCCTTCCCCCTCAAAATATAAATTTAATATCGTGCGCCCACACATCATATTAAAAAGATAAAAACAGATACTACACTCAATCTTAGCCGAAAGGCCAAGAAAGATGTAACTCTTTTAAGTTTATGGCCCGGCCTTATTTTATAGCTTGCTCTTTCGGTTAGTACTCTGCTTTGGATATAGGATATTGTCTATTCTCTCGTACCGGCAACCAAAACATACCATATTTAGCTGAGTATGCAACACCTTTATTTTTGTAAGGAAAAACTTATTCAACAGTCGCCGAACTATATTAGTTTTGTATATTTGATTCTTAAATTTTTTTCACAACTTATTTAGTATATAAATTTTTTAAAACATGCACAGTTAGTACATTTCGTCAATATTTAAGTAATATAATTCGAGAATAGTCAAAAAGAAAGTTTACATATGACATAAATCAACTATTTTATTCTTTAAAAATTATGTGTGTGATTTGCATGTGTGTATTTTTTATCAGATTTAACGAGTGATTGATAAAATTTCTTAATTGCGTATATTTAAAAAAGTTTGTGTACCAAACAAGTTATAAAAAAAGTTTAAAAACCAAATATAGAAAATTGATATAGTTTAGGGATTGTCAAAAAGATTTTCCCTTTTTGTAATAATGGATGAACATAGTAAGAATTAAAATTTCTGAATCGTATGGATTCGATAGGATTTGAAAGTTAGGCTTTTTATATATTAGGATCAAACAATGGATGGATTAATGGTGAATTCAAATGGAAAATACCACCAGATATTACAAATGCTCATAGTTGGTCTTCGTTAACGGTGTCTGAATTTGTTTTTTCTTTCCCTATTTATTAGATCCTGTTTACTTCTTAATGGTTTGAATGTCCCAACAAGTTTTGTGCTCGGTTAGTATATATATCTTGAATAGCTTACAACTTTTAACTTTTGGCATTATTTGAACTAAAGTTATATTCAAGTGAAGTACGCTTTTTGTCAAACAGTAATAAGAATTCTATGCTTTGATGGTTCGATTCTGATTCCATGTTATGTGTAGCTCAATGTTGAGAATGAACTACTTGTTACATTGTGTTGGCTTTTTTTCTTCTCTAGTATTGGTAAAAGAATCAAAAAACTTCAGTATTTATATATTTGTCTGATTTCATATTACAAACATTTCTTCATTTTAGAATTTGTTGAAAACAAAACGGGAGAACATAAGAGTTTTGGGTTTTCAACTTGTTCTCGATTCAAGTCGTATTTATAACAAATATTTAAAGATACAATCGATATATACACATACTTATTTATATATCGACTGTGTATTTATTGTGTATATAAAGGAAGAAATTTAGGATATGAAAAAAAATAAAATAACTTTGCAAATAATTACACATTTTTGTTTTTGTTGTTGCACCCCTGCTTATATTATCTTTGCTTAAACTTTCATTATGTGTTTGATATATAAGAATTGATGATGTAATATAGTCCTTACTTAGACAATGTAAAAAGACTTAGAAAAATATCCAATATGTTAGGTGGATATAATTTGTAGTTAAGCAAGGACCTTTGATCACCATTAAAGTCTACTGATAAGCCTGCTATAAAGGATTCTGAAGACGAAGAATTTTCCAAGTATAGTCCTGCTTAGAATGGAAATAAGCAAGGATTTTAGTAAGCAAGATCCTTTGCTTATCAAAGTGAAGATTGTCAGAGAAGCTATCTTATTCCCTGCTTAGTCAACTTCTAGGAAACTCTTCTGAAGGGCACTAGAAGACAAAAAAAGGGCTAACTTTTTGAACTAAGAAAGGACTGCTGAAAAGGTACAAGTCACATCAAAGATAGTATACTTCAACGGATCTATTTCAAATTTCCAACGGATAGATTCTTTTGAGGAGTATAAATAGATGTCATAAATTTCATTTATGACTAACCAATGAACCAACTACCTCCTGAACAAAACTCTCTGACATCTTAAAGACTACAGCAATACATCATAAAGCTTGAACAAGTGTTATCTATCTGCTCAACCAAGGAGCCTTCTTTCTACTTGAAGATAGCAAGCAAGATTTTCTGAAATCTTCTTAGTGTCTGTGTGACAATTGGACTAAGTGTCCTGCTAAAGTGGTCTAAGTGACCCATTGTAAATTGGACTAAGTGTCCTCTTGCTGATTGTTCTGTGTGAACAAATTATAGTGATAGCCTTCTCAAGTAAAAGAGAAGAAGAGTGGAGTAGGATTATTCCGAACCACTATAAAAATTCTATCTCTTATCCTACTTATCTTTTATATTACTTCCTTGCTTTGCTGTGCTTTGCTTTAGTCCTGCCGAACTTGTTCAGTAAAGACTTACTATCTTTGCTACTTCGTGCCATTAACTTTTGATACAAAATCTAAGGGGTTCTTTGCTTAAAACAATTCCGCTGCTAAATTCTTTGAAAATCATAAGAAACCTTTTTATAAGTAAGAAGATTTTTAATTCAGTAAAGTTTTCTAAGTAAGACTTAATTTTTGAAAAACACTATTCAACCCCCCTTTCTAGTATTTTTACCCTTTGGGACCTAACAGTTTTGTCAGAAGAATCCTCTAATTTTTTCCTTAACTATAATGTTAATAAAAAAACTTGGATGTGGTGAATTGGACTTTTAACCACATGGATAGTTCAAATGTGCTCAGAACTTGATCATGAGATGTGGATCATCTGAACTTGAATATGGTGAATGAGCTCTCAAAGCGTACTTCTCCTATAATTGATGAAAATTCAACAAATACAGAATAACAACCTAATACACATAATTCACACTTGCAATAATAATAATATAATATTTATAGCCCCCTTGGTCACTATGAACGCCCTTGATCAATGCAATGAGATGTGTTTATTTATCTATCTTTTGACTTGAAATGGGAGCAGGTTTGTAAAATAATCTTAGAGTGTCTAGGGTTGGGCCAGGAGGGTCTCTTAACGCCTTCTTTTTTCTTCTCATTTGAGTTCTTTCACAAAGACTTACCATGGTAAGGAAGGAGGGAACAAGCACACTTGGAGAACGCAGAAAAACTTACCATGGTAAGGAAGAAGGGGGAACAAGCACACTTGGAGAGCGCAATACAACGAAAAATTGTATGCTATGTTTGGGAAAGATGAATCGCTCCCGAAAAGGAATCTATTGATTCTTTCCCACTTGGTTGGAACGTAGGTGCAATGATTTATTTCACGGACAAAGTCTTTGGTTCAAGTCCAGGATAGTCCAACTGTGTCAGGAAAAACAATAGAAGTATCTAACTCCTCCATGCATGCTCCACTTGACTCAGGGGATATAGCTCAATTGATAGAGCTCCACTCTTGCAATTGAGTCTGTCGTTACGATTACAGATTGAATATGTAATTGTCCTTGTACAATGCTTAATGTTCTCGACCGAGTAGCATGAGTAACTTTTAATTTATTATGAGATTATTAATTAAGATTTCTTAAACTAAATACTAAGTTAAAATTTCTTAACAAATTAATGAACATATCGTCTTTATTCTTCATATACCACTCAACCCATACTTTGGGAGCTCATAAAAAATTTAACTGCATTCGGTGGGTTCGCCAGGCCCTTGCGGTGGGGCAGCGTAGGGGCGACGAGAAAAGACCCGGATGGCAAGCTACTGTATGGGCCTTCCCCCTTCAAGTATAAATTTAATATTTTGTGAGCAAATGGCCCACATATCAGATATTAAACTGATAACAACAAATACTACACTTAATCTTCGCCAAAAGGCCGTGAAAAGTATGCTACTTTAATATGCCCGGGCCATGCCGTTTAGCTTGCTATTCGGCCTAGTTTCGCTCCGCTTTCGATGTGGGACGCACTCCAACACCAAACCATACGTAGTAAGTTTCTTTTATGCCAATGGATGAACAATGGCTATTCGAAATTGTACTTTACGTCATCAATCTCTCCTTTTAATTAAAAGAACTTCGCAAGAAAATAGTTCACCAATTTTTACATTGTAATATTTGGTAACCAAAGCTATTGTAAACATAATTAAACATATGGAGTTCAGAACAACCATATAACATGGAGTAATTGAATAGTCCTACGAATACCAAAATATTTCATTAACCAAAATTTAGGCAATGTAATGAAGCAACTTGGAAAAGTTTATTAAAATCAAGAATGGTAGACTTTGAAAAATTGGCTTCACCAAAAATAGTGTATGTTTCTGACATGCCCATGTTATTGATTTGACTATATTCAAAACTGGATGCATAAGTTAATATCGTGGAGCAATTAGGTAGTATTATATAGAACATAGTATGCAACTAGATATAATTATATATACACATACTAGCGAGGTACTTGCAATGAAACTATTGAAACCTGAAGTCAATGTCCATCTTTAGGTACTTCATACGTTTTGTAGCTATAAAAAAAAGGTCAGCATATAATTCTTTCGACTTCATCTCACCATGGTGCTTACAGTGCTTCTCTTGCTCTTCGGAGTCATGGGAATATCATCTGCAGGTTACCATTTTTCTTTCATGTTCTACTTTTTGCTTCCTATACCAACTTACTTTTTCCTTTACTGCTCAATCACAATACATAAAATTAAAACAAAAGATGCATGTACAAATCAAGCAGACATAATGTTAGCAGATTGTTTCTCTCTATTGTTTGTTATATAGAAAGGTCCTTTTTATGAACTTCCTTTAAATGGACAAAGTGACTTGAAAATGCCATCAAAAGATATACAAATACTTGTGTTCGTCAATCTCCATGAACTGTCTTTGTTACCTACAATTAATTTTCGACAGATATCCTTCGGAATCCGGATTTCGAATCACCACCAACTAATACAACAACAAATATTTCCACGCCATTTTTACTCCTCACAGAGGCCAATTCCATTCCGGGCTGGTCATTCAGTGGCACGGTCTGGTACGTAACTTTGGGCACCAATATCTCATTGCCTACAGAGAATGGCCACGCTGTGCAGTTGGGTCCGAGAGGAATCATCAACCAAACATTTGTAGCAGTTCAGGACAATTACATGGGTCAGGTGCTTACCTTCACTATTGCTGCTGTGAGTGCGAACTGCTTGCGTAATTTAACTGCTGTAAATATTTCATCTCCTGGAAAATCCCAAGTATTTTACTTGAAAGGGAATTATGGGAAGGAAACTTGGCAGACTTATGCTTATCACCTGGGATTTGGTAATGTGGGGAATGACTCAGTGGACCTGATGATTCAAAATGTAGCAGTGGATGCAGATCATAACAACACTTGTTGGCCTATTGTTGATGCACTTCTTTTAAGGCAAGTCGAGGTTCCAAAATACTATGAAGGTAAATTTTCTTTCAAGATCTTATAATTTAGCATTTTTTTTT
The DNA here is from genome assembly GCA_014636745.2 of Centella asiatica. Taxonomy (NCBI): domain Eukaryota; kingdom Viridiplantae; phylum Streptophyta; class Magnoliopsida; order Apiales; family Apiaceae; genus Centella; species Centella asiatica. Next base: position 800,931 of record CM025781.1, on the reverse strand, counting down.
TTGTTCTGTCATGCAATAAAACACTATAATTATGAGTATTGTAGATCATAAGAAAACAATAACTTCATTCTTTTCATTCCCTCAAATGAACCATGAGATTGTACAATTGCAGATAATATGCTAGCTAACGGAGGGTTTGAAATCGGACCAGCATTGTACAAAAACTCTTCTCAAGGGATTCTACTAAATGAAGAAAATGAAGATGAAGAATCTCGCCACATGTTATCTCCATTACAAGAATGGTCAATCACTGGAACAATAAAGTACATAGACTCAAAACACTACGCAGTCCCACGAGGAGAAGCAGCAATTGAACTACTTTCTAATTCTGGAATTAAAATCAATGATTATCTCCTACCCAAAGGTTCAACATACGCGTTAGATTTCATGATCGGTGATGCCAACGACTCGTGTGTCGCGGATTTTCTCGTGTATGTTCAAGTAGGAGAGCTGTTGTGGAATTTCACAATGCATAGCAATGGCCTTGGATCATCTCAGAGACATTCCATCACATTTAAAGTAGACATCCCTCAGGCAACAACAAGTTTTAGTACCTTTAATGAGATCATAAGTACCGATAACTTAGTATGTGGCCCTGTGATCGATAGTGTAAAACTTAAGCTTATTAGTTTATCTTCTCGTTTGGGGGCGAAATTGCAGATGGGAGTTATCAGTTCGTGCTTCGTGTTCACTATATTAATTGGTTTGTAGTCTTCATAAAGATTATCATTGATTACTGATGAACATTTTTAAGGGTGTACAAATTTCAATAAATGGAACAGCAATTCAATTCAATTATTCCGTTTCCAGTTCTTCTTAGCATGTAATTTCACAGTGATTTGTATCAAAGATCTATTCGATTGAAAATGAGAAATATTTTATCTCACCGCAGAATTTTTTTTCAGTTTTGTGTTTCATATGTAATATTCCTCCATTTGTTAAATGGAGTGCTACAATTTCTAAAATTCATAAATAATGATTTTCGTATTTTATTGGAGGACCTCCGAATCAAAAATAAATTTCATAAACACAACTCTTATCAAACGCAGAACACCAAAACATTGAATATATGCAGTGGAAAGTATGAAGTTTACAATGTTCGGAAATTCGTGGTATTTTAAAATTAAAAGTACAAGTTTATGATTAATTATTAAGCAGGTGTAAATTCTAGTATCATGATGGTACATTAAGGATACAATTTAAAAAAAGCTTATACGTTCTTTGATTGGGTTCCCCTAGCCTATTCAATAATGCAACCCAAAGACCGACGAGTGAAAGACTCTTGATATATTACATCAAGCACACTAATAATAATGATATTAGTGAGTCCAATTTTACAACATTTCATGTTGTAATATATCTTTTGCATCAGACTCTTAAAAATTGTTAGGTAAGATTTAAATTAGTTGAAACATACAATAAGAAAAAGAAACACATACCAAATATTGTTAGGTAAGCTTTAAATTAGTTAATATATAGAGTAAAAATAAATAAATAATATACATACGTACATACATACATATATATATATATATATATATATAATATGTTATTCCTATATAAGTATTTGTAGAAGGGGGAGTTAAATACAAATATCAACTTTTCTTTTCTAATCTAAAGATCAGAAGATAATCCAACGATAATTGTGGAATTAAAAAATATGATGAATTATATTTAAACAATAAATTTACTTTTTTATTTATTTATTGAATTTGAACTTGAGTTACAATCAGGTAATCAAGAATTGAGACCAGCTTTTGAAAATTTTGTTCAATAATGAACAACTGTAATTTAAAATATAATCCTAACTTCTCAAGCTTCTGAAAAATCTGTTCAATGATAAACAACTGCAATCTATAATATAATCCTAACTTCTTAAATTCTAATAACTTGTTACGCTATTACAATGAATGAATCTATCTCGGAATTTTATCTATCTAGTCTGAATCTAAATATATATGAGTTTTGACAATCCTAATCCAAATATGAATTTGGAATAATCTTCACAATTTTATTTTTCATTGGATTTTGATTAACTTCTTCCCTAATCCAATTCAGATTAGCTTCTGATTCTAGTTGATGATGATCTTCAATATTTTGATAAATCTTCATATGTTGGTGGCCTTTATCTGCTAACAAGCTTATCCTCAGATAAACACTTTATCTTTTGATGAGTTTATCTGTCGATGGTCATTTATCCTCTGATCTAGCTTGTCTTTTGATGAATAAATTATCCACTGAGAAACATATTTATCCTCTACCTGTCTACTTTGATTATTTATCCTCTCAAATTATATTGTTGAAGGATAAATATCTACTGGACTGAACTATTATCCACTAATGAATAAATAACACATCGGAGGATAATACCTAAAAAAAATCTAACTTCAAAAACTTATATGCTCATGTCTATATTATTGAAAATCTTAGTACCGTAACACAATGAAAGCAAATATAGATATAAGAACAGGCCTTTGATTTCTAAAATCAAACAAACAGAAAATTAGAAAAACAAACAACATAGTTAGTACGAGAATTGAAAAGTAGATCAAGTTGTGATGGATTGCTATGAAGTTTCTTTTAGGATAAAACAACACAATACTACTATAGTGCAATCCAATACTAGTGCAACAACAGTTACCATCTCAGTTTACCAAAAATTCAACAATCAATATTACAGATTATGTAAGGGATGAATTATCTATGTATGTTATGAGTTTTTATCTCTATGTACGTACGAGAACAAAAGTTTTTTTTTTACTTAAAACGTCTGCTTAGCATAAACATTTAGTAACGTTTCCTTAAAAAACTTTCACAACAAATTAGAAGACTTAATTATTATCTGATAATAATACTTAATTCTAAGTCGAATCAGTTTGGACTTTCCAAATAAACTTCCATTAATGATCAAACATCATCTGACAAACATATTATTTGCTGATGAACAGATATCTTCCGATGAGCAAATTATCTCTAATGGCTCCGATGGGTAAATTATCTCCAATGACCAAATTATCTGCCGATGACCAAATATTACCAGATGATCAAATTATCTACCAATGACCAAAATATCATTCGATGGCAAATTCCTTAAGTGGATAATACATCAATAGATAATTTTATCAGTGGATAACTGCATAAGTGGGTAACTGCATAAGTGGATAATTTCATCAGTAGATGATGACATTAGTGGATAATTCTATCAGAGGCTAATTTACTATAACATAACAAATATGTTCAGTCTCAATTTTGCCCATTTATTGAAAGTTATTTTTCATTCATTTATCTATTGAATCTTTGAGAAAATGACTTAGATCCAAGAACGATAATAAAATATAATCATATAATATATCATAATTAATCGATTGCGATTTATTATAAAAATCAAATATCCATCAAATCTACAACAATATCATTATTATTTTACAGATTCATACACAATTTTTTTTATCGTTTTATAGAATCTCTATTTTAAAGCATCCAATAATAAAATAACAATACTTCAAACTGATAATTATTTTCATGAATCAATATATAAATTATTGAATTCTAATCCAATATTCATTATTATATATGTAAAATAAATTAGATGTAAATCTAACTAAAAATTAAACATGAATATTTGAGCATATATCAAACATATTACCTGATTTTATTCCGCTAATAATAATGCAGTATTCATAAGTTATAAGTTATTAAAATCAAGGAAAGAAAACTATAAACCCAAGATAAACAACCAATAAAATAGATGTAGAGCGTAAAAAAAATATATTTCCTATGAGAGAGTGTATATTTATTTCAATAAAAAATAATAGAGGATTGGAGTATTGTGAACAGTGAAGCACTACAAATGAAGATACACTATTCATAATTGTAAAATAAAGATCCAAATACAAATACTATTGTAACCAATCTTTCTACTAATTTTTCTTCACAATACCTAAAAATAAGAATTTTGAGCGTTTTGATGATTCTACTGCGATTGCTCTTAGTTAATAACCCTATTTTAAAGAAAGTTTGTTGCAGTATATGAAATTAGTAACAATGTGTAGGCCTGAATGTTGCATTTTAATTTTATTAGGCACTTGGATGTTATTTTCTTTTAAACCACTGACACTGAATAATAAATAATGTTGTTCTTACGTATTTTAATAATAATTTTAAAGTTTTTATGTATCATTATCTAAAAATGTTTGACTTTAGTGTAACTTTAATGAATGCTTTTTTTAAAAATAAAATCTTCAATTGTCATTTTTAGACCCGGAAAAATCGTAAAGTACTCAAACTCACGAGTACCCACAAGTATTCAGAAAAATATAAATAATGAGTGTTAAATATTAAATCTAAAAATAAACGGATAATATTACGTCAAGTATATATTTATATGTCGTTTTTTAGTCCAATCGATGGGTTATTCATTTTATTTATATATATTTTAGTGTTTTTAGGTTTGGACTTTAATTCAAAATTTAAATACTTGATTACACCTCTAATCAACGCAAAAGATGTCTAAACATATGCTAAAGTGATCCATATTTTAGACGTTTATTAATTTCTGTTTTAGTTTCATGATGTAGAGACATATGGTGATAGTTTTTAATATTTATTATCGTATTCAAATTCTTAGACAATATATTAATTTTGTAGTTGTAATTAAATTTATAGTTGTAAACACCAAACTTATGGATTATTGAACTTATAGTTGTGTTATCTCCATTATAAGAATGGTCAATCACAGGAACAGTATAGTAAATATTCATTCTCATTTTTTATTAATAATTTTGAATGTTCATGTTTATTAATGTTTGTTGTCAATCAGTAATTTAATGTATTGTCGTATTAGAGTATTAGTATAAATAGAACTATATAATCTTAATACCGTCAAGGTATAGTGTTATAATAGTAAAATAAAATACTCCGTATATTTTTCTTACAGTTTTAGTACATAGTAATAACTAGTTCAAACCCGTACGTGCGAGGCACGGATGGCTCTCGTTTTTTTTTATTTAAAATATTTTACTAATTTTAAAATTTAATATATAGTAAATTTTAAATTTTAATATCAATTTTAAAATTAATTAAGTCAAATTTAAATACAAATTGTATGATTTTTCTTAATTTTAATCGACACAATTGCAAATTGTGTAATATATTTATCAACTCATTTTAATTATAAATCATGACATTATCTTGTGATGTTTACCTGAATATCATAAACTTAGAGTTCAGAAATAAGTCAAATTAATTATTCGACAAAATAATTGATCTTATATTTAAGAAATTAACATCTATTTGAAGTTTACTTTAAAACATTACTAAATTGTTTGGAGAGAAATATGTGTCCTATTTTCGATCTCTATTAAATTATTCCTTTTTATGCTTATATTTTTAAAGGAAAATAAAAAGCAACCGTGATTAATAACAAAATTGTGGGATATCTAACATCTTCTCTTCCGGACCAAACTCTTGAACTCAAAATCAATGATTTTACATATAAAAAGTTTTTGTTGAATAAAGCTCGACTCATTTAAATGGAAGCCACTGAAATAAATCATATTTAAAACTGTTACATCTAATTGATTTGATACGTTGAATTTAAAATTGTGCCGACTCTTAAAACAGTTTTTCGATTCTCTTTGCATTTTATAGAAATACTCGCTTTCTAAAATGAAATAAGAGTTTTCAAAAATAAAATCAAATAATCACTTTTTTTGACATTTCAAAAAATTCAGAGAACGAAAATACAGTTACCTATTTTTTATGAAATCGAAGGATTATTATTTGATTCTAGCCTAATATTAAAAGGATTGTACTGTGGAGACTGGGAAGCACTAGCTCAGTACCAAATCCATTAACAGATAAACACGGCGCTAATATGACAATCATCGCAAATAACTTTTAAAATGGAATTTAAAAGAAATAGAAAATGGAGACCAAGCGATCTTTTAAGCAAAAACCACGATTTATCTTTAAACGTTGATTAATGCATATGGAAAGTGGGTAAATTTCAAAATTATTTTGATTGTTTTTTAAACTGATGTACTTATTAAAAAACAAATTTTGTAAACTAGCCGTAATTTGTACATATATCCAAAGATCGACACAAATTGAAATAATGGCAATTTATAAATAAAAATGGGTTTTGAAAAGACAATGGACCCAAATTTGTTAACAGCCATAATATAACATTTCTGAACCCCAAAAAAAACTTAAAAAATTAAAGATTTTAACTGTCATAACGGTTATACCAGATTTATAACCGTCAAGATATATCTCTCCCACCACCATGCGTCTCTGCTAATGCTACCATAAAAGTTTCAGAAATTCATATTCTCATTCCCTCTCTCTTTCCTTCCATAATTACACGCTCTCAATCTTCCAATTTCAATTCTCCGAAATTCTGACATTCTCCGTCCAAGAAATCCAAATCCCATTTCACAAAATCTATTTTTCGTTCTTCAACTTCTTCAATCTCTCTCTTTAATTCCTTCTTAATCGAGCTTCAAAATTCATTTCAATGGCAGAACTCCAAGCCCACGATGGTACCTTCAATTACGGAATTCTATGAATCATCCGAAAGTGGGGCCCAGACTTCAGCCTCACCGTTTGCGAAGCAGCCGTTGTCCCGGAGGAAGACAACATTCCGCCGACTCACGTCGCCATGAAAATGGTCAGGAGAGGACATTACTTCGACTTGGCTCTTCAAGAAGTTCAAGACCCCCATTTCTTGGAATACCCTTCTGCCAAAAAAGTCTTGAAATACATAAACTATTTCCCTATAACATCAGAACTCTCTGTATCGTAATACCATTCGAACCCGAAGTCTTTTCTATCCGATCTCTCATGTTATCTCGCCGGAATTTGATCTCCGGAATACCCCAAAATGCATTGCCTTTACTCTCAGCAAAGCCCTGGACTGCCTCACCGATATACACGATGTTGACGAATTTCACCGGGAATTCACCGCCCGAAATATCTACTTTCACCGTCAACAGCGAAGAATCAAGATTGGTTTCGACGCTTCCGCTTACAACTGCACTGAATAAAACCAAGTTCCGGTCATACCTCCGGCGGCTCATGATCAAGAAGCATCTTCTTCAAATCCAAGGCTTCCAATAAACACAATGCTGCACTGGGCCAGAGCACCGGAAGTTGAGATGGCCGGTGTTCGAGAGATTCCGATATACGAAACAGTGAAATCTGACATTTGGCTTATTCGGATTGTGGCATTGGAGTTGGCTTACGGGGACATTCAAGTGTCTAGTCGCGAAGAATTGCTCCGAATTGCAGAATACATGAGCAGTGAAAAGGATTTGGCTAATACATGGGAGGAACTTAGAAGTTTTTTTGCTGAAACACTTCCATTACATTGATTGATGAGGGGAACATGAGATTTACTAAATCTTTTGTTGATTTTGTGGCTTCGTGTTTGGCTACAAATCCCAATGACAGGCCATCAATAGAAGAGCTTCTGGAGCATGATTTCCTTGAGAAAAATGAAACAACTAAGGAATTCTATCGGAATGTTATGCTGTTGGGGTTGAATCCTTATGTGTCATATGTTCTTGGGAAGGTTGCTCGTAAAACAAAACTATCAGACAGAAAAGAAAAAGATCTTACTGAGAGTCATATAGCAAGAAATTTATTTGGAAGGTGATTTCATCTTAGGTTGGTGTTCTTTAATTGTTTTCTTGGTGGCACAAAAGTAGTTAGTTACTTTGTTGGTAGTTAAATCTGTTTGATAATTGCAATGTAGTTGAAATTGTAGTTTCTAGTACTTGGTACTATGATTAGTTTCTTTTTCAGTAGGAGGGTACTTCTAAAACTGCAAGTCGAGGTTAAATGTGAAAAATGATTTCTTTGTTTCGAAAAGATTACATTTTTCCTTTATATTTCTATATTGGCAAGCTGTGATTTATTTCCATCACATGATTGAGATAGTATTGGTTGTACTGTTTTTCACATACATAGTTTCAATGTTAGAAGATTGTGGTTTAAGTGGAAGTTTGATTCTTAATCACTGGCCATTGCATTTTGCTCGGTTATCAACTTATTATGCTTAGTTTCCCTTATTGTTTCAAACTACCTCTAGAGAAAGAAACTTCTTGTCCAAATATAAATTTTCAACACACCGTTATAAGGTAAACACCGTTAGATATGCATCTCCTTATTTAAATATTTAAACAGTACAAAATCAGTTATTTTGTTTTGTACATTTGTGAGGTATGGGTGATGCTATTTACACAAAATTGTATAAAAAAGAAATACACAACCGATGTGTTAAATTTTTATCGAAAATTAATTGAATTTAGGGAATCTATAATGTAAAAAGTAGTGATTCATAGTAAGCCATAGTGTTTGTGTACATGTATTTGTGTATACTATTTGTGACTTTTAATATTTTCCTACAAGTAAAATACTAACACTGGATTTTAATCCAATTTAGATGTCATAACCTTGATTAATAGTAAACATAAGAACTTAAAATAATGTATAAAGTAGTATACTTTGCCATAAAATAAATTCTATTTCGAAAGATTGAAAAAAATCGAAAAGGCAAAAATTCTAGCATAGTAAAGTAATAAGTATGTATGTAATTATCTCTTTATTATAGACAATTCTAATTCACATAAAAAATTTCTATTGTGATTATATCATAAGAAACATATATTTTGCAAGAAAAAGGAACAAAAATTTGTCATTTAAAAGTTGAAGAATACTCTAATAGTTTTCATAAAAAAAAACTATAGGGGAAATGTTTGCACTAATAAAACTATGAATTTCATTTCGAGCTATAATCAGTCTAACCAATAAAAGTAATTAAGAGCGCCTCAACTTGTGTACCATAATATGTTTCATATTCTAAAATATGTAGCTAAAAATTGATAAGTATCTTGATGTTAGTTTTTTAAATAAAAAAATATAAAACCCTATTTAAAAGGTAGCGATCATAGTGAATTGAAGGAGCTGATATAACACATATTGTACGATGCAAACTCATCTCAATAAACAGATCACATTCCCAAAGGCCCAAGAGCCCAACGTCCACATTTTCCACACCTCGTAACCACTCAGAGCATGCGCAAAGGAAAAGGCATAAATATTATTTAGGGTGTAAACCAAACAGTCCCTAAAGCTCTAACGTTATTATTTCACTCCGCAAGTCAAGCCCATTATTGTTACATTTGAAATCCCACTTTCACCCAAAAATTCAGTTTTTCCCGCCCACCCCCTTCCTCTCTCATCCCGCCTTTTCGAAACGCCTCCTTTACATACTTATCCCCTCGTTTCCATCTATATGCCCTACTCCTCTCCAAAACCCTCGCCTCTCACTCTCTCTCTACACACACTCTCTCCATCACCTCCCTCTCTCTCTCGCGAAGCTTCTGTTAATGGCGAAAAAGAGGAATGCATCTGGTACCAAAGGTGCTTCACCTTCCAAAATGTCGAAGACCCAGACCGGGAAAAATAAATCAAAACTGAAGATCAGCGGAGAAAAGGAACCGAAATCAACGACGAAGTTACCGGTTGAAGTGGCCGAAGAAGATGAAACGAAGTTTTTGGGAGATCCTGTGGATAAGAACGAAGCTCTCAGGAAGTGGCCTCATCGGTACCTCTCGAAGGTTCTCTCCTTGAGCTTTCTATATTGCTAAACGTAGATCTAATTGTATGTAAATCAATTTGGATGAAATGTTTTTTTAGACGTTTGATGCTAATATAATTCATTTGTTCTCTTCTAAAGCAGATCAACGAAACTAATGCTGCAGGATCTACAGGGTAGCATACCTGTGCTGCATTTTCAGTTTTCTTAAAAACGTGCTTTCTATTATTTATCACTACATAAAAATGTGTTCATCACCGTAATTTTCCTTCAATCCTGTAGTGGCAATCTGACTATTCAAGCTCGAAATCACTTTCATCGGGCAATTGTAGATGGCCGTGTGTACTTTGATTTGGAAGACTGTGCTCTCGTATTGGTAAGTTCTGGATTTGGCTATTAAGTATAAAGGTTACATGCTTATTATGTTACTTTAAGTATATATGGATTTGATAAGTTCTGCATTTTTATGCAACTGTTCATTATCATTGCGTTAAATTTTAATTTTCTTTTCATTGCTTGACTCTGTATGGCCTTGGGCATAGGGCTTAAAAGAAGGATGAGACAGAAGAAATAGGAGGAGGATGAGATATCAGATAGAGGGAATGAGAGATATAAAATAAAGAGGCGAAGGAGAAGTAAAATAGTTAGCTCATATTCCAGAACATAATCAACATCACCATTATAGTGGGCATAACACTACTCAGACAACAGATAAGTTAGAGTAGTTTATGCGAGTGAAATGGATCTCTGCCGATTCAAAAAACATGAAACCTTTTTGGCAACTACAGAGTTTTGATGGAATAAACAAATATCCAATGGATGTTAAGCAACAAGCATTAAACGATTGATCAAGGGCGGGTTAAGTTGATTACACAATAAATTAAAAGATCTCATGACATTACTTGAGCAAAGTGTATATGCACCAATTTTAGGTAGAAGAGTATCGAATATGACTCATGCAACAATGAATATGGAATCAATGTATGCATTTTGATAATCAAATCTAACATATTTACCATGGACCATGGTGGTTTTTAGAATTGTTGGAAGAGTGGAATTTGAGATTTATGGGGCGTTTGGTTGGTGGGCTTTGGACAAGGAATGGAATGCTCCAATCCAATTAGTATTCCTTCGCTACGTTTGGGACATAATTTGAATGGAATAGGATGCAGTTAGGGTGCATTTGGCTTGCGGTAATGGAATGGAATGAGGGGGAAATAGATTCTAAATTAGAATTAATTTAGTGAAAAGTAGCGGTGAAAGGAGACGAGGTGGAATGATATAGAGAATCACAATTAAGAAAAAGTAATAGATCATTATTCATCACTACTCATGAAATAAAATTACATATTTACATATAGAAGAAATTATTTATTTTACCAGCATCTCTCGTAAGGATAATATTTAAATCTCTTTTAGCAATTGCTCTTATATCAAATTCATTATAATTTCATTCCCCAATTCAAGTAGAGTCTTATGTTCTAGTTACTCCTGGGTTTGAATACCATTTGAACCAACACATTTATTTTAGAAATGTATCATGCTAAAAATTTTGGATGTTATTTTTTTTTTGAAAATTATGTTTAACATTAAGAAAATTAGTAGTATTAATTTCTGAAATGTGTAATAAAGTTTAGTATTGAGCAAGAAGTACTAGTGCTTAACTAATTATAAATCCCAAGTATTTTAAGTATCAAGCACAAAAATAACATTAGCATATGGAAAACATAAAAGGGTCTTGATTGAATAAGGTGTATCTCAGCAGGGCTTCATGCCTTGTGTACCTCGCAAACTGAGCTAGATTGCGCCTAGTTGAAGAAGCAGATGAATGAGAATTTGAAAGGGATTTATGTAAGTGGTTAAACGGTAATCATGGTGAAGAAGACATGAACTGAGTGGGCAGAAAAAATTGCATACTGGAGTTATGTAACTGACAAGGGACATGGACTTCATACATAGAGATAACGAGAAAGAAACCTAATGTGCTGAAGTTTTACTTTATGTTGATAGTTCTGTGGTATCGTCATGATAACTTAAGTTCCTGATGTGTTTTTTGGACTTGACGATTTTCAATAATTCTTGTATAATATACATATGTATATAAAAGGAAATAGAAAATGAAATGCAACTTATATTTTAAGAAATTCAACCGTACGTAACTTTTAATGATGTGTATATAAAATTATAAAAAAATTTAGTCTTAGAAGAAAAACTATGAAATACTTGTGAAAAAATATGCATACTTCCATACCTTTTAATGGTATTTTCATGCATATAGTTGTATTTTCCTGAACATCGCACAATATACAAAAATTAATTGCAACACAAATTTAAAAAATATACACAATTTATTTATTGTTTTCCCCATGGTGAATACACTTAGGTTATGTTTGGTTGGACGGAATAAAATGACATAGAATAGATAAGGAGAAAATAGCGATGGGAGATAAAGATCACAAAATTATGAGTGGAGTATATGATTGAAGAAGTGATGAATTATGTGTAAAATTTGGATCATGATAGAGTAGACAAATTTCATCTTTTAGAGTGAGTTTAAAAATACGTATAATGTTGTGGGATCAAAGTAAAGAAAGAATGAACCTTATAAATGAATAATCTAACAAATAGTATAATTTTATTTTTATTTTTGTATCATTCAATTTGATAACCAACGCAATATTAGTTTTCTCCATGTCTTCTGCTGTTGTATTACAGTGTAATGACATTTATACTGCAGACAGTTCATTATTGATAATTTGTGAACCGAAAGGCAGAGTAGATTCGAAGCTCATGTATTTGTCGACTTAAACAATACCTTAGCACCCACTATGATTTAGCATATGCCGCTTAATTTGATTGTAAAATGGTTTATAATAACACTAATTGGTTGCAAGCATGCACAAATTGTGGATGACTTTATATACTCCCTTTAATCAACGAAATTTTTTTAGGGGTATGTTCCACATTCTTTAACGAATATTTCAAAGAATCATTTGTGATGCTAAATAACCATCTCTCTCTCACACACACGTCGGGGGTGATTTACAAAAAGATTTCAGCAAAATGTAGCAGAAAACAGCTTTAATATACAGTTTATTCCTTCCGACAAGTTTGATAATTTGGCAGTTCTTTTGAATTTCAACTTGAGAGTTTAGTATTACTCAAAAAGCTTATTCACTTGTGCGTTTGTGAAAACACATAACAGGCTGGTGAAGGTGAAGACAGTTACATTTGTAAAATTTTGGAAATGTTTGAGGGAGTCGATGGTGAACCTTATGTTACAGCTCAGTGGTTCTACAGAGCCAAGGACACAGTAAGCGACTAAGAATTTGTTCATCTATTTGTATTTCTTAGGTTGTATAAAGACATTTAGTAATGCTGTACTCTAATTTTTCCAGGTCATTAAACAATGTTCTGATCTCATTGATAATAAACGTGTATTCCTGTCTACAATTAAAGACGACAACCCCCTGGATTGTCTTTTGGAAAAGATCAAAATTGCATATGTCCCCCTAAATGTAAGGCATATAGTGGTACATTGGTTTATTATACGTTTCAACAGTTCTGCTAAATATGTTTTCCTTAATGATTGTTTCAGGTTGATTTGCATGAAAAGATGAGAGAAATTTCTACTTGTGATTATTATTATGATATGATGTACTATGTTCCATTTTCATCATTTCTGAACCCACTTGGTGGTAATCCTCTGCCTATTATTATTTATGGTTTTTTAAATTCTTTGAGAACTTTTGCTAATAAAATTTGTTGTAGGTATTGACTTTTTTATCTTCTTGTATGTTGCAATACAGATAATATTGGAGATGGAAATGAATCTGATTCCACTATATCGAGTGAGATTGATTTTCCCCAAGATGTTAAGTCTAAGGAAGTGAAGGAAATGAAATTGTTGGACATGTTCTCAGGCTGTGGTGCCATGTCCACTGGACTTTGTCTCGGTGCAAACATGTCTGGTGTTCATCTTGTCACAGTATGTATGGTTTTTTTAGATGAACTAATCTACAACGTGTGTTTTTATTAGGATTTCCTGTACACCACTTAATATATTATTTCCTAATAGAGATGGGCTGTCGACATGAATCAATATGCGTGTGACAGTTTGAAACTAAACCATCCAGAGACAGAGGTATGTCTCCACCAGTAATGTTTTTATATTTTCTTGGTTGTGAAAATGACATAGCATGTTTGTTAATGAGCCCTCTTAAAACAGGTTAGAAATGAGTTGGCTGAGAACTTTTTGGCTCTTTTGAAAGAATGGGAGAAACTCTGCATGTTGTATTCATTAACAGGTAGTGGGGATTCCCAGCACATTGCATCTACCAGTAATGAGAGTGATGGCAAAGATGAAGATGATGGAGATGATGAAGGGGGAGATGATTCTGAAATATTTGAAGTAGAGAAGATTTTGTCTATATGCCATGGTGATCCTAATAACATAAAAGAGCCTGGACTATATTTAAAGGTATTGGAATTTATTTTGCAACAAGAGAATACTGCAAAAGCTATTAAGTATGCATATACATGCATCTTTTTATTTTACTGGAAGTGGGGTTGGTCCTAATGCTTTGATCTCTTATTTTAGTATTACAAAATGAATTTAGTTCTTATTCATTTTCCCTCTCCAAATGTATTCACTCAAATGTTTTCACCCACTCACAATTGTATTGATTTGTCCGATTATACATACAATCTCTCTCCGTCCTCAAAAGGATGGCCAAATTGGGCAAGCTTTTGTCCTGGAAAGCATGTCTAAAAGTACTTTAATCAGATGATAAAATTGGTAGAAAGTTTTTTGCCTCAACAAGTAGTGGGAAACCAATAACAAAAATGATTGCTACTTTCTAAATGAGGTCTAACATTAGGATAAAGTTTGAACATATATTATACTCTCTACACACTTAAATGAGGTCTAACATTTTTTCTTTATGTTTTTGCTAATTGTCAACCTGTGTTGTTGCATTTTTTCAATCTCAAGCATTTAACTCTCCATTGCTCCTATTGTCTAGATCCGATGGAAAGGATATGGACCAGATGAAGACACTTGGGAGCCTATAGATGGCTTGGGGTATGTAAATATAGTTTCTTGTTTTTTGTGGTCTCTTTACTTGTCGATATAGTGTTCACGTCAACTTGAAGGCACATGGATGTGTCTCGTTATGAAATTCGAAACGGACATGTTGGAGATACTCCAAGTCACTACTGATTATTGTACCCCATAAAATTTTGGCACTTCAAAACCGCTGTAGATTTTACATTTTCACCGAACCAGAATTTCATGCAAATCTACTCTATCAGTATTCTTTTTTATTCAAATCAACTTATAAATTTTTTTCTTGCAATTTTCATACTATATTTTATTCAAACACTTTCTTTCACACTATAATTTAATATCTAGAAAAATTTGGTACTTAGACTCCGCCAAAAGCTAATTCCAAAATTTGAGGAATATTTATCATAGATAATAGATCATGAACTTCTCTATTTTACTTATATTACTTGTTCTATGCTGATTATCTTCAAATACTCTTCTATCAGTAATTGTCAGGACAAGATAAAGGAATTTGTTACCAGTGGCTATAAATCAATGATTTTGCCGTTGCCTGTAAGTTGCAACAAGCTCTTGTGCATCTTAAATGTTCAGATTGATGAAGTATATAGACCTTCAATTCTTGTTTTATCTTTCTCAATCTCTATTCCTTTCATTGATTAGACTTTTAACTTTGATAAGTAACAATCTGAAATTACCAGTATTAATAATTTTAAATACCAGTTTGCATAATGACTAGTTTACGCAAAGCCCTAATACACTCTAAACAGATATGCAAATATACTATGATAAATTTTGTATATGTTTAAGGTGCCGCCTCCAATTTTAATCCTTGTATATTGTGTTTGTCTAAAAATTTGCAATTTTACATACTAGAGCTTCCAATCTAGTCTGCACACCTCTTGCTCTTACTGTTCTATTTAGTCACGGTTGCATTGACGCAGGGTGATGTTGATGTTATTTGTGGAGGCCCTCCATGTCAAGGAATAAGTGGATTTAACCGCTTCAGGAACACAGACAAACCTTTGGAAGATGAAAAAAACCAACAACTTGTAGTCTTTATGGACATCGTAAATTATTTGAAGCCGAAATTTGTCCTAATGGAGAATGTGGTTGATATAGTTAAGTTTTCCAATGGTTTCCTTGGGAGATATGCCTTGGGTCGCCTTGTTGGAATGAACTACCAGGCTAGGATGGGGATGATGGTTGCAGGAGCTTATGGGCTCCCACAATTCCGAATGCGGATGTTTATGTGGGGTGCTCATCGTACGGAGGTGAGGAACCATTGCATATAAGTATGGTTATTTAGTCTCCTGACTACGTATTTATATCAACTGAATTTTTTTATTCGCAGAGATTGCCTCAGTACCCATTACCCACTCATAATGTTGTTGTAAGAGGAAACACTCCAACAGAATTTGAGGTAGGATTCTTTTCTGTTTAAAGCTATTCAAATAGGATCAAATAGTAGCAGATTTGTTTGCAAATTTTATCTGCTAAAAATTTTGCACGGGATAGAAGATATGGATAGCTTCCCGATTGACCTAAAAGTATTTTATTTCATGGGTTTAGTTATACATTAGTGATTATTAATTCCTTTTTCCATAATATGTTCAAGCACCCGATGAATGAAGTACATTTGCATATCTTTAGATCAGAGGCTATATTTTTTCTAGCACTTGTGTGTCTTGTGCATGTTTACTATAACATGGTCTTGAGTGCAGTCAAATGCCGTTGCTTATGATGATGGCCGTGAAGCTGTGTTAAAGCAAAAACTGTTTCTAGGAGACGCAATTTCTGATCTTCCTCCAGTATGTGTATTTATCATGTTTTTATATCTTTTGGGATAAGAGATATGCTTCATTTGTATAATTTATGCTGATCTTAATTGTCCTTTAGGTGGAAAATGATGAGGTCCATGATGAGATGCCGTATGGTTGTGAGCCCGAAACGGAGTTCCAAAGGTTCATCAGGTTGAAGAAGGAAGGTAAGTTCAACAAATGTCTTTGTTAATCTACGTTGCCAGTATCTATATGTTGAGTTTTGACCAATGGCAATAGTACTGTTTCTTTCAGTCTTTGTTAAATATACGTTGCCAGCATTTTATACATCTTTATAGAACTGCAGATGCACCAATATGTATTTCCTTCGGTGTTCCAGTTGAGTATTATTATGCTCTTGGATTTGCTGCAATATTAAGATACCTATATATGAAGTGTTATTAGGTTTGAAAGAGAATGGACCTAGTTATATTTACATCTACAAATCGCATGCAATATCATCTTTCGAAGAAATTTTTTATACGAGTTACTCTGAAGCTTATTACCTTTTACAATTGAATGCGTATTGTGTTTTTTTTTAAATTTCATTCTCATCCCTAATACATGTAGATCCATATCTTCATAGAAATATGCTCATTTTGAAAAGTCAACACGCCTCTACGTGTCTATAACCAACAAAGCTGTTGTTTTTGCTAAGAATTGTCTTGCCCAACTTTTATTAAACAGATTTGCAAATCTCATCTCTCCGATCCTCGTACATTAAATGCAAGAGACATAAAAACCAGAGAAATAGTTGTATGGCCTGCAATTATGAGCTGAAAGCTTGTTGGTAAAAAATTTCGGTTGATATGGCACTCATACGTTAATTTCTTCCGTGATGTATCCTTTGCGCAACAATAGTTGTGTGAATCAACAATTCTTTTGGTTTAACATGAACAAACAATTCTTCTTACGTTTCCATTTCTTTAGGTGTAATATCTCTCCATTTTGATAGTTGGAGTCAATTTGTGTAATAGTTGGTTTTGAGCCTGTTAGGTCCTAAAATAAAAATACTAAAAGTGGAGTTGAATATTATTTTTCAAAATTTAAATCTTGTTTATAAGATTTGTAGTATAACACGCTTCTTGCTTCTTAAAAAGCTTTTTTATATTTTGAAAAGAGGTGGCAGCGGACTTTATATGAAATAACCCCTTAGTTTTTTTTAATTCAATAGCTTGATGCAGCAATATCAGTAAGTAAAGTAGGGATAAGGGAAATAAGCAATGTAAAAGATGAGCAGTAAATTAAAGTAAGCAAGAGAATTTTTATAATAGTGTAGTTTAAGCCTATTTTACACTTCTTTTCCTTACTTAAGAAAACACTAACTAAGAATATACACACAGAATAATATATAGCAGGACACTTAGTTTAAAAATACAATAGGTCATTAAGAACAGATTGAGTCACACAGATTAGTAACAGATAAAATATCTTGCTTGCCATATCTAATCATTAAACTTTTTGTTGAGTAGATTAGATAATATTTGTTCAAGTGAAAATTGTCTTGTTGAATTTTTAATATGTTAGATTGTCAGAACAATTTTTTGATTGTTCAGTTGTCATAAATTAAATTTATGATTTCTATTTATATTATTCCAAAAATTTATCCGTTGAGAATTTGAAATAAATTTGTTAGAGTTGTAGTGTCTTAATAGCGACTTGTATTTTTACAACTGTTCTTTATTTAATTCAAAAGGATGACTGTTATTTTATCTTCTAGTGCGTTTTGAAAGACTCTCTAAAAGTTGACTAAGCATGACAAAAGTTAGGGTTTTTTGCTGACAATTTTGTTTGGACCGAGGTAAGGGATTTTAGTATATCAGTCCTTACTTATTTATATTATAAACAAGACTGTTCTTGGAAAGTTTCTTAACATCTTCAACATCTTTCTTGGTCGATGAGCATAATCTTTATTTGTGATCAAAATTTTTGTTTAACTAACAGAATACATCTATCGAATAAATTGAATATTTTTTTAAGTTTTTTTAAATCATATAAACAAGAACTATATTACATCATTAATTCTTTTAAGCAATAATAATATATGCAGGTGCTTCAACACAAACGACTTTTACTAAGAGTGACGTGCTAGTAATAGGTTATGACCCTCCCCTGATATTAAGTTCATGGCCATGTGAATTGTTTTCATGGATTTGTTTTCTGCGATTTGGCTACAATTTCAATCTCTGTTACTTCACTTTGACACATACCTTGTTTTTGAGGTCAGTGTACATCATTAACTTGGTTATAATCTTTTTGTTTTCTTCATAAACATTGTAGAGATGCCAGGTTATTCAGAAACGGTGTCAGAACCATCGAAGTCTGTGCTTTTTGATCACCGTCCACTCAGGTTGAATGATGATGATTATCGGCGTGTCTGCCATATTCCTGTTAAAAAGGTCTGATCAACCGTATTTATGTCGAATAGGTTACAAAATTTGTGAATCTCTTGATAAAGTTTGGTGTAGGCGCTAAAGGTTGGTGCTTGATTTCCAGGGAGCTTGTTTCAGGGATCTCAAAGGTGTTAGAGTTCGGCCTGATAATAAAGTAGAGTGGGATCCTAATGTAGAACGTGTGAAACTACCTTCAGGAAAGCCTCTGGTATGCTTTGATCACTATTAATTTCGCCGTAATCCCAATTTCATCTAGTTTTTAATAGAAGTTTTTGTAATGTCAGGTTCCTGATTATGCAATGTCTTTCGTCGGAGGTACTTCTTCTAAGTAAGGACATTTCCCTGTTCCCTCACTCTTTAAACTTTATAGCATATACTAGATTATAAATTTTCTTTCCTTCCCAAAAATTTGATTGCATAAGATGTTCCCCGTAGACGATAACAAAACTCACTCCGTTCTCTTGTTCACTGAAATATTTGCCAGACCATTCGGTCGATTATGGTGGGACGAAACTGTACCTACTGTAGTAACTAGAGCTGAACCCCATAACCAGGTAGGTTATTTAATTTTCTCTAAGATTTCCACTATCCTACCTGTGACCGCTTAGCATATAATTGTATCTTTGTGGCTCTCTATTTAAATTTTCTGCCAGACTATTCTGCATCCCAAACAAAACAGAGTACTAACAATCCGAGAGAATGCGAGACTTCAAGGCTTTCCTGATTATTATCAGCTCCGTGGTCCAATTAAAGAAAGGTAATCAGTTCTGAATTCTTAGTATTCCCTGCAACCTAAATTGTTGTATAAATTGAAATTCTTTAACATTTAGTTTGAATACATGCGTTATTATTATTATTACTACATTAGGTACATTCAAGTGGGGAATGCAGTTGCTATCCCAGTTGCAAGAGCTTTGGGGTTCTCACTAGGGCTCACAGCTAAAGGTTGTGCTTCATCCAGTGTAGAACCTTTGTTCAAATTGCCTGAGAATTTCCCCAACACTGAAGACCACCGTGAAGGACCTTTGTCACCTTCGTCTGAGATGCTTCCCGACATTCAAGATCGCCTTTCTCCTGCACTCAACGAGAATTGACCTGGAAATTTGCATCTTTTTACATTCTAATAATATTCTTTGCACAATTACTAGGAGACCCATATTGGGAACTAGACAATGTTGCAAATTGTGTTCATGTGTTAATGCCAAATCCATTGCCTAAACATTTTCAACATAAAATCATTTTTCAATGTAATACCTTTAATATTTCTAATTTAGAGGTTTCAGTATCTCTCTTTTCCTGTTTGCACTCATGGTAATGTCTATGCAACGCTATAGACATATTGTCAATGGACGTGATTAGTATTTGACTCGTCTGTAAAGAGATCTGTATTTTTTTTTTAGCCATAGTGATGTATTGAGTAGGTATTTGAAGAGAAAAGCTGGATATGATATAATAAGCGAAATTTTGAAACTGGAATTATCCACACAGATGCACTAATTTTCACATCAAGGTCAAAAATTTAAGATGCTAAAATGAATCAGTTTGTTTTTCTTGTGGATCGATATTTGTTCAGTTAACTTTGTACTTTAGTATATGAATGAATCAGTATTTATGTATACAAATATTGTATCTTATATGATGTTTGTACTGATTACAATTAAATTCAACTAACAAATATACTAAATTTAAATTTGATGTTGTTAATATTTAAATCAACAAAAATCGTAAATTGTAATAGTTATAATAAAAAAAATTGAACTAAAATATTTTAATTTGTATTAAAGATTTTCTTAAAAGGAAAAGATAAGTTCCTTTTGATTTAGAAGGAAATATAATTTTAATTTTAAAAACCTAGCTCATAAAATTTAAAAATTTATTTATAAAATCTGTATTAACATTATCACTCTCCGTCTTAAAAATAATATATTAATTATTCTAAGTGACGGCCACATGTTTGCGGAAGATATAATAATACATATTAAGCATTTCAAATTGTTGTAAAGTTTTATAGGATTAATCTGTATATATGAAATTTTTTTCCCCTCATATTTTTGTTAAATTAAATACATCTAATTTAGTACTCCGTATAGACTAAATTACACAAAAAATAAAATGAAAAATAAAGTAAACGTAAGACACCCGAACGGAGGGAGTATTATTCCTCTAAAACCCTAGCGCTCGGCTCGAAACAGAGTAGAGATTCGATCCGAAGACATCTCTTTGAGCATCAGAAAGTATGGAGCCTTCTCAAATGGAGCTTGAACGTGTAATGCTATTCGAGCACGCTCGTATTACTTGTGAAGCTAATTATAATAAGAATCCTGGCGACGCTGATGTTAGTATCAATTTTTTCTACGATAAATTTCTCTAACCTGCTTGCATAAGTGTTTTCTTTTTCTTTTCAACTATTCACACTTCCATATAAATTGTTGTCGTCACTTTATGGATTACTTTTTTTATGTTTATAATGAGTTATGTATTATGAGTCTTTTTATGCATTAAAGTCCATATTTTTAGGAATTTATTTGAGTTTTAGTACTTAATTTGTATATGAAAGCATTAAAATTCATTTTTTTTATTGCGTGTAAGTTGTTCATTTCAGTTTGCTCATTGACAGTACATAGATATGAGTTACGAATTGTATTTGCTGTTGTCTCTTTTTAATACTATTCTTTTGGGCTGTATTAAGCTAGTTTATAGTTGATTTTGGAGCCATGTAGATGTAATTTTAAATGTATACGGTCATCTTATGTAGAATCTGACCAAATGGGGAGGAGCATTACTTGAATTATCTCAATTTGGAGGCATCAACGAATCCAAGAAGATGATCGGAGGTATATGATTTAACCTTTTTTTTAACCTGTTATCAGTTTATTGGAATGCTGTCTTGGGATATTAATTTGGGGTATTTCTTTTTTCGGTGATTGATTGATGGATCATGAACCAATCATGTAGATGCTATTTCGAGGCTCGAGGAGGCACTTGTAATCAATTCAAGAAAGCATGATGCTTTGTGGTGTTTGGGGAATGCCTACACGTCTCATGGTTTTCTAACTCCTGACTTTAGTGATGCACAAATTTATTTTGAAAAGGCGTCTGAATGTTTCCAAAAAGCAGTGGATGAGGTAAACATTTATATAAATACACACACAGAAGACACACATATGTGGGGATTGTGGTATCTTTTGACTGCTAGAGCCTGACAGAAATGTATGCTTTTCTACCTCTTTAGAGTCCAGAAAACGAGCACTATCTGAAGTCCTTGGAAGCATCTGCCAAGGTATTGTATATGTTAGTTAACCCGCTATACTTTAATTCATATATTTTTGCTGCCTGTGGAAGCAGGATGCCCATCTGAATGGGGATGGATCGAGATATGTAATCATTTCTGTTGCTTAACATACTTTTTCATATTTAGTGAGTTTTAGTTAACCTAAATGTGGATAGAGATTACGGGAAAGGAGAATTGCTCGCAAATGTTTAGAAATCTGGGAGGGAAGCACTTAAAGAAGACATTAGCTGTTTGGTTTGTGGGATAGGTTAGTAGACGCGCTACATGCGCGTACGCAGATATATATGCTGATGTTGTGAGAAGCTAATCATAGCTTACTTTAGAGCCTCCTTATATTTTGGTCTTATGAGGTTCATCTAGATTGCACAGTGCAAGTATGCGATTTTTTTGGGAATACACTTTAAGGACCAGATGGCTAATGTCAGTATTTTTGGAATGTGCATGGATGGGATGAAATCCTACGTCCTTTGAGGCATGAATGTGTCGATTTCTGTTGCATATATTTCATGGATTAAACAAACTTTTGGTTAGTACCTATTAATACATTGGAATCCTAAATGAAAAAGGCTGGTACTAGTGTGCCTAAACTGCAAAAGCTTATCGTAAAGGTTCTTTGCTGAAATTCTTTCACAAAATGTTAAATATCATTGACAAATGGGGTTGTCACCATCTTTCTTTGGTGCCAATAATTCAAACCTTTGAAATTCAGATGTCCTAATCTAAGATGCCACCACCAACTATTCTGTAAACATAGCTAGCAAGCTCATGAATCTATTTGCATGTAACGTCAGAGCAAACATTCGATTCTTTGTCTTTTGCAGCTTTATGAGTAGCTTAAAAGATTACAAACAATGCCTTGTGATCTTTCTTGCGAGTCTCTTCCAGGCTGTCTTCTTCCTTTCTAAGTAAAATCACTGTCACAACATTGAAACCTTTCTCCCCTAAATTCCGCAAATCCTGTCACACTGTTGTTACCTGTCATATATGGTAGAATGCATATTGATTTAAACTAACATGATGCACTACTTCTTGTCAAAAGATGGTCATGGTTTGACCCCTGCTACATCAGAATCTCTTTTTGATATAAAAATTTTAATCATATACTGATAAAATTCTTATAAATGTCTTCTGTTAGGCACCGGAATTGCACATGGAACTCCACAAGCACGGGTTTGGTCAACAGGTTATGGGTGGAGGTTCTTCTGCAACTTCAAGTGCAAAGGTCTGATATCCAAAAGCCTCTTTTGTGATTGCAGTTTTACTAATATTATCGTTTACTAGGACTGAATCTTTTTTCGCTTATTTAGTATTGCCATTCAAGGAAAAAGTGAGGTTTTCATGTTTACTGAAAACGTTAGTGTACTTTTTATTTTTCTCTTAACTGTGCCGCTGTTAGAACTACCAACCAGATCTACTGTGTCTCCATCATTGTCACTATCACATCACCATTATGAAGCCTTCCCTGTGTCTCCTTCCCTGACCTCAATATGGCACCATATATAGAGTGGTCTAAAGGGGCCAGCCCAAGGTCTGTGGACCTTCATCTCCTTTTTTCCTCCCTATATTTGCCTCCATGTTCATTTTGTCATTTTCATATGCAATATACTTATTCTATGCATACTTTGGGTTATTGTGCCATTATTAAAGTTCTCGAATCTTCATAGTTTTACCACGTGGAATTGTGGATAATAGAAAACGTTCAGCTCTAGAAGTGTTTATAGAACAAATAATATATCTGATTAATATAATTCTGAGGATGGGATTGGTTTTCTAACTTTCAGAGCTCCAAAAAGGTGGTGACCAGTGATCTAAAGTATGATATATTTGGGTGGATAATACTTGCTGTTGGAATTGTGGCATGGGTTGGGATGGCTAAATCTAGTGTTCCTCCACCCCCGCCAAGATAAGAAAAAGCTGCCCCTGTTGTTTGCTTTACAATTTATGGAGAGAACCAGTTTTGTCATTGGCTTTGCTATTCATAAGCACAGGTGTGTCTGCTGACTTGCTTTGATGGAGATTTAGTGAGTGAGCAGTACGTGTACTCATCTATTTGTTGAATATTATTGAATTTTACTACTTGCTATATTAGTTTGGAATATAATTAATTATGATTATATATTCCTCTTGCAACTCCATCTCTTCTACCTCCCTTGCTTGATTTTTAAATATTAATGTTGTTTTAAAGCATTTTACGCCTTTCCTTTTTTTGCTACCCCTTGAAAAGTTAATTAAATGTAGAAACTTTGCGAAGTGTCATGTGATTGCGAAGTGTCATGTGATAACATTCATGTAAAGAAGATATTTTTCAATTGGTTTTATCAGCAGAATTCCTTAGTATCCATCAACCATGTGGCATAATAATTGATATCCTGCTATATGATATATATAGTTATTCATGTGAAAATACTGAAAACAAGTATGTGTTCGATATGTTTTGTTAGCTGGCTTTCTCTACTGAAGCTGCCCTTTCGTTTGTTTGGTTAAAAATAAAATGAAAAGAATAAAGGTGATATGCGACTGCAGTGACTTTCTTTAACGATGACGATCCTCTTGATCCACTCATTAAAGAAAACGGTCTTGGATACAAGGAGGGATGGTGGTTTTATGATTTATTAGGTACGTGAGGTGTAAGTTGACATATTTCTAGGTGAACCAATCGATGATCAGTGTCTCTGGTGATTTCAACTTCTGAAGGCAATATCAGTGAAAAATGGTAATAGTGCCTGAATATGAAGTTTTTCTCTATCTTGATGATTTTAGGGCCTAATATGCATCTAAGCTAAAGATGTTAATGGGACCAAACTGATTGTTTTTCTGTATTAATCCCATCTTTCTTTGTATTCCAATAATGTTAGTTGTGGATGGTCACCTAATGAGGTCACTAAGGTGCCTTCCTCTGCGCCCTTATATAATTTCTCTAATTACTCTATGTTTGTCATTTTCAGAGCATTGTAGAGATTTTACAGTTTATAAGGAAATTGCCAAAATTTAGTCTTTTGGAATACAATAAATTCCTTTCAAGCATTCTAGAGATCCTAATCGTTCGTGGAATTGATGTTGTATCGCCTAGTCGTCCAGCCAAATCACGACAGAGGATCGCTTAGGGTCTAAGTGGGGGCTAGAGGGATTTTTCGAACACAGATCATTTCCTTGATTCTGCTTTACTTTGTGTTACTGCTGGTGGCTTTCCTATATAGGCGTGCTTCGGGAGTTTTTTCGGGGATTTACTTTCTTAGTTTTTCTCAGATGTTTATAGTGCTCGACTCTTTAGCTTTTTTTGTTTGTTTGTCGATTTCTGTTTCTAAGGGCTTCTTTGTTACACATGATACGTGATTTTCTCAACTCACCAATATATCTCTATTCATAGAAAATCTTGTTTTTATTTAGTTGGAGCTATTATTAAACCAGTTCTTCATCCATATATTCTCTTGCAGATTGCTTCCTTAAATGCTAGGGTTTTTGGGATGACAATGTTTAAAATCTGATTTCTGTCCTTAAAAGATCCTCTCATCCATATTTACTGTGTCTTATTGGAAAATTTTAGTGTGATCATGTTTGGGATATTTAATTTGGAGGATAAAGAATAAGAGATTGTGAAATTGGAAGGAAGTGCCTCACTTTTATTTACTATGCTAGGCAGTTGGTGATTAAAGAATTGAAAAAGAAAGAAAAAAATAAAGGAAATAATCCTTTGCTTTTTTTCTCTTTTTCTCTCCATCCAAAATGGATGAAGAGGGGAGGACAAAATATTCTAATGCTACACATTTTTTATTAATTCTATGTTACCCTCCCATTCTCTTTCCTTCCTTTCCATTCTATTCTTCTCCACTAGAAACAAGGAAAATTTACATTCACCTTTGTTTCAAAGTGCCATGCAAGTAGGATGGTACACTTTTCTCTTCTCTCCACTTAAAAGTATTTGTCTAGTTCAATTAATCATCTGTCTAGATGTTACACAGTTCTCTACCGTCGGACGACTAAGTCCCCTGATCTTTATCAACTTCCTATTAATCTTGTATAATACTCGTGTAGGCTTGGCGTTAGGCCATCTAAATCCATCTAATGTCTTTTACAACCCTGCTTAAAAGCTTTTGATCAAAGCCTTTTTCAACAGAAATCGTCTGATTGAAAAGAAAAACTATTAACCCTCGTTCTTGAGAAGCATATTCAATGTTGTTCTGCTTTCTGAATGTTTTCGTCCAGTTACTTTTCTGGTTTACTCGAGGAAAATATGTGTCCTAGGTCTCAGGTTTTTCATAAAGTTGAAATAGGTGAATATATCACTAGTTTATGTAGAATTATTAGAACATATCTTGTATTGGACTAAGGTATCTATCTAAAAGAGTGACCTTTCCTATTAAAAGAGTGGACATTTTACCATTTAGTTGCAGCTTTACCATCGTGGCCAGTCTTTTTAGTCAAGTGGAATATTATTTCATAGGCAGCTAGCCTAATTTCCTCTTTTAGCATCACACGTGTACCGTTTCTTCTTTCATATGAATCTAAATCATTGGTCTGATCTGTCTTGAGTATAATTTTTTTCTTATCCTTACATATAATTTGTACATGGGACAAAGATCCACAATCCTTAGATTGTATACAGTCCAAACGTGGTAGCCTATTTCGCTTATTATACACATAGAAGACCCTTATGTAAATTTCTGTTGCTACTACTTTTTGGATAAGGTATGATTGCTTTAGCTGATATCTCATTTGTTTTAGCTCAAATTTTAAAATATTTAGATTTTGATAGTGTAATTTTATATTTTTAGAATTTATAATTTATAAAATTTAAGACGAAACAAATTGACCTATAGGATGCCTTCTGGGGATGGTAGTAGCAGTTAATACTCAAAATTTATGAATATCAAAGTGTACAGGTATGTTTTGAGATTCATATATTACTAATGGTGTCGTTGACGGTTAATACTTTTTTATGTTAATTTCCTTCAATTTTATAGTATAATTTTCTGAACCATAACAAAGCTTGCGTTATTTCCTAGAAAATTGTTGCTAATTCTGTTATACAGGAAATGATTGTTTTTTTGTTAAACCATCTGGTACCTAGTAATCTATTTGAAATCCGACTAATTTAAATTCGAGCTGAGTCGAACTCTATAAAGAGGGAAGTTCTTTCAATATTTATTTTTTTATTCACAAGGTTTGTACCGGAGACCTTACTTAAAATGAACAAACTCCTTATTATTTGAACCTTGAAATTAACAAACTCCTTATTATTTAAACCTTGAAATGAACAAACTCCTCATTATTTGAATCAATCAGCATCGATGAAAACCTTGCTTGTTTAAGTGCATGGTTCATGGGAAGACTCTTGGCTTGATGAATACTAGTTAGCTCTACAGTTTAGACTCATGGCTATACAATGTTGTAACTATTATAATTATCCACTGGAAGACTTTGGAAATCCTGCACTGTGCTATCCCACTAGTTACTTTTTTTTTTTGTTAAGTACCCACTAGTTACTTTCTCTTAATGGTAAGCAGTGTTTGATGAGCTGGCATATTATTGCAGACTCCTTGCTATTAGTGGAAAGAAATCTGAGAAGGTAGAGTACTGGCAGCTGCAAATATTTTATACGAGTTGTTATAACCAATCAGAGATAATGAAAGTTTAGATCACCTCTTTGATTTTAACAACGAGTAAATATAACTATCTTTAATTTTGAAACGGATAATTAAATTAATTTGTATCCACTATTAAGTGGAGTGATATTCTATACCATGAAAGTGTATTTGGATAGTGCACTCCACTTGGGCAAGCCTCTGTGGGGTCCATTGCTGATAGATGCTCCCAGAAGTCTCATGTGAGAAACTATTGTTAAATTGCAAAGAGGACTTGCTTTTAGAATCAAATTTTTAGATTAAAAGAAACATTTGCCTTCATTGGACCTTGTTTCTGTACTCCTATTTGGTAGTTATGGCCTTTATATTATTATAACAATGCCATTATGTAGCTCTTTTGGCGAATAGCTATTAGGTTGCTCAAGAAATATAAGAGTAAGTGCGATTTTTCGTATGCATATTACTGCTTTAGTAAAGTATACTTGTGATCAAATCTTAATTAAAGGGAAGGGGAGTAACATTGTGCGGATAGAAGTTGGCCACGTTTTGGTTTTGCTTTTGATTTCTTTGGATTTTGTAGTGTAATGAATAGTATAATGTATGTCAAATATAATGTTTAAGTAGAAGCATTGCTCAATAGGCTTTTTCTTAGTTTTGGTTGGATGCTTTTGGGCAACAGCAAAATATAGGCGTGTTATTGGTTCTGTAGAAATGCTTTTGTACAAGGTGGTGTATATTTTAATCGTCTTGCGCGCCAAAGTAATTTTTTTCCAAATGCTTCCATTCTCGTTTCCTCTCCTTTTATTCTTATATTGAAAAGTGGAGAATAGGTATCAACTTCCTCGTAATTTTTTATTTTTGGTTACAAGTGAAGTTATTGCCTAGAAAACTCACACTATATGTACACTCATCAACTATTTTGTATAGTTTTTTATTAGCCTAAAATGTTTAAAATTCAAATATTCTTATTTTTTAAAAGAGATAGTCAATAACGAGTAAAACTAATGGCCGTTCCTCATAATTTTATATGTTGTATGCTCTCAATCTCACCCATGTTATGATAATGGTACTCCCTCCAAATTTATATCTTGATTAACTTTTTTATTGTCAAAATGATTGATTTTAAAATTAATTATTATAGAATTTGACAAAATAAAAAGTTAGTTAATCTTGACAGTTTATAACTAACATAAACTTAGATGAACGATGAACGATATACGATATCTGGGAACAACCAACATGAACTTGCTTTCTTTGAAAATGATAGATATCCGTACAGTGGGGTAATGGCGAATTGGTAAGCACCGGGATAAAAGAAAGATTATCGAGGGGGCGGCAATGACACGGAGTGCATGTCATTTTCTGATTTTATATCAAATCGTTTGAGATATATATATATATATGTATGTATGTATGCACACATACATATCAAGATTTTTTTTTTTTTCCATACCATTTTATTCTATTAAATCAACCTAGGGATACTTTTCTAACGACCAACTGTACACGGGATGACATGCTTAACTGTAACCAACTCACACAGTTGTTCGTCACTATATAATTTTCGGGCGAAACTAAATTGGTTTAACTTTGTTAAAGAATGGGGTAATATACAGCGATCTATTAGAAAAGTATAATCAATCGGATCGGCTGATGCACTATGTCTTTCGTATGGATTAGAAGTGGATTTAAAATTTACAACCTTTCTCGCGCAACCCCCTCTCCAATTGTCATCAGTTTTACTATCGCAAAGAAGTTAATATATCTCCGATTGTAAATATTTGAAAATTAATATATGTGGGTATTATTACTGAATACTACGGCTAAGAAAACGAAAATATGCATGTGATAATATTTTAAATTTTGTATTAAGAAATGTATAATGATTTGATTTGAAAACACATCCCATTCTTGCGACGTATATCAATGAAAACCTTGTAAAATAATTTATACTGTCTACTAAAACAGTGTAAAATAGGGTTTGGCCTTTTCAAATCTAAATGGTAACTTTTGAAAATTCGAAAGTGATTAATCTTTTTCCGATTCTTTTTGTTGATATATATGGCTATTATAAATCCTAATGATAAATAAAAGAAACTCATCATATTTTAAATTTTCATTGCTCGTATTTACTCTAAATTTTGTTTAAATCAAAATGAACGATATGCTATTGTGCTATTGACTCGGCCAATAAAGCGAAAATTCAAGTATAATTGTTAAACGATATGGCTTATCATGCTATCACATGATCGATTCAATTCCTTATAGACGTAGTAGTTCTCTACACCTTTTGAATTTTAGACTTTGTATTCATCTGGCCGTCGTGTCTTATTAAATTTGAATAAATCTGGATCTCACCCATGTTGCTAGATGCTGTCTCCACTCCACAACCAAATTTGTCTAAGTACCGGGCCGTAGAATAGGTGTAAATACACAATTACTCCATATCTAATATATTGTCATAGATATGATTGTTGGTTTTATCGGTTATTAATTATCTAAAAAATAAAGAGGTTTGAATGTCAAACTTTACAAATTAATAAAAAATTATTTAAGATTAATGATTGTGTGAATATGTGCATAAGTTTTTAAACAATGGTCTCCTCTATAACTAAAAAAAAAATTGTCATAAAAGTTGTTAGTTAACTCATTGATTAACCAGGGTTAATTCCATAAAAATTATAACAATCATTAACCACAATGATTATCACTTTCCCCGTACTATATATATAACACAACCCACATGCATTTCTCTCAAGGTCTAGATTTAACGATCTCCCTCTACACACTTAATTTCCTTTGCTTTTCAATATCATAATTTTAGAGATGAAGGGCTCTAATATTCTTATATTAGCTCTGATATCTCTCTACTTATTCCTAGGTAATTTCTTGCCTCTCACTAATTTCTTTTTATTCCTCTCTTCGTTTTCTTCTCTTTTTCTCATCTTCCTAAACCTTTGGTTAATCCCAGGAGGCTTTGCATGGCGAAATTACCGTATCATCCATCTCCAAAACCCTAATTCTAAAGTCTCTGGCCCTTGTGGCTTGCCCTTTGTGGGAATCTTGACTCAAATGGGTCCTCTAGCCCATAAAAAACTAGCAATCATGGCTTCAAAATTTCGGGCTAAGCACCTCATGGCGTTCAGCCTCGGGTCAACTCGAGTGATCATCAGCAGTGACCCGGGAACCGCCAAGGAGATCTTGTGTGGGAGCTCGTTTTCGGATCGTCCAATAAAAGAATCGGCTCGTTTGTTAATGTTTGAACGTGCCATTGGCTTTTCACCTAGTGGAATTTACTGGAAAAATCTTCGGAGAATAGCCGCGAATCACATGTTTTCTCCGAGGAGAATTTGTGGTCTTGAGGATGTTAGACAAAGGGTGGCTGATGAAATGATAGAGGGAGTGTTGAAGGAGGTGGAGGAAAGAGGAGTTGTGGAGATGAGGGGGATATTACAAAAGGGTTCTTTGAGAAATGTGATGGAGACTGTGTTTGGGAGTAGTTTAGGGTTTAAAGGAGAAGAGCTGGGGTTTATGGTGAAAGAAGGGTATGGGCTTATTGCAGAATTTAGTTGGGGAGATTATTTTCCATTACGGTTTTTGGATTTCAATGGGGTGAAGAGGAGGTGCCATAAGCTAGGGGTTAAGGTGAAAAGACTAGTGGGTGAGGTGATACAGGAGAGAAGAAGTGAGGAAGAATTCAAAGGGAAGAATGACTTTCTTAGTGTTTTGCTTTCTTTGCCAACAGATGATCAACTTACTGATGCGGACATGGTGGCCGTCCTATGGGTAAGCTAAGCCCCCCCATCCCCCATCCTACCACCCACCCACCCCACACCCACAGAAAGACACACACAATTCATTTTCATGAAAGAAAATACAGCTAAAAAGATAGAAAAGATAATAGTTAGCTTGATCTTATGTACGTGGGTTAGAATTAATCTAAGGTAGTAGCTAGACGTTGTTAATTCCGGTAATCATTAGTCGTCCTTCATTAAAATTATAATTAAGTCATACAAGAGTTATACCTCTCGTACATCCTAAATGATGAAATTATTACTAGGTAGTATATATGGGAATAAGATGCTCCTCCATCAATTTATTTTTGATAGTATGTTGTTGTATAAGGTTTTTTTAGAAATGTAATTAATATTTAATTTAATGATAATTTGTTTAGTAAGATGGAGTTATGGATAATATATAAGTAAACATTGTATTTTTATTTATTTTTTTAAGGAAAAGGGAAATGAAAAATCAATAATAAAACTTGACAGGTATTTGAGTGTCACTATATCTATTGAAATTTTTGAAGGACAAATAAAAGTAGGAAAAAAGAAAAAGACTATAGGTCAAGAACAATTTGACCTAGAAATCATGTTCCTAGAAAAATAATACAATAATAATATTCTTGAGAAGTTTCCTGCTGGCATACGGTAGATACGCACAATTAGACGATGTTCAGACCTTGTAACCATATTCGACTACTAAATTTATATTTGCCCAATTTATTTCAATTTAGATTTTAAAACCGTATAAATTACACCTATTCACATTGTTTATCGAAATAAATCTTCGAGTTTACTAAAAGTGATAACTTCATACATAGCTCACATTCCACTTCGTTTAAAAGTTGACCGTTACAGTTGAAGAGTATTTCGCAATCTGTCAGGTATCTTTTGTGCATAAAGTCGGCTAATTTTTCGGATAATTTTCACCCCTGCATCTTTTGGTGCATGCACCAGTGCTACTCCTAACTTTTTCATGAGTTGACTACCGACCCAAATAGATTGTGTTGGTCACGTGTAGGATCTTGTACTAAGTTTGACGTACCAATATATATATATATATATATATATATTATACTGCGAGATATAAATGACTCTTTATATAAACGATAACATAAATAAATTTTATATAAATGACGATTATGAAAAGAAAATAATTTATATAATAAACATAAACATGTAACTGATAATGAAAACAATTAATCATTTCTCTTATTTCTCATATGCGGATTATTGTTTATCGTTTTGATGTGAATTATCATTCTTAAAAATTAGTCTAATGTTATTTATAGTTATCGCAGGCATATTATTGTTATATGATGATAATTAGCATGCTTAAACCACGTACAGGAAATGATATTCAGAGGAACAGATACAGTTGCCATCCTTCTTGAATGGACCTTGGCAAGGATGGTTTTGCACCCAGACATTCAAGCTAAAGCCCAACAAGAAATTGACACGTGCGTTGGTCACCTTCGGCACGTGCAGGACACGGACATTCCGAATCTCCGTTACGTTCAAGCCATTGTCAAAGAGGTCTTACGATTGCACCCACCGGGCCCATTGCTCTCGTGGGCCCGCCTCGCTGTCCACGACGTCCATGTAGGCAAATTCTTCGTGCCGGCTGGCACAACCGCAATGGTTAACATGTGGGCTATAACCCATGACCCGGCTATATGGAAAGACCCATGGGCCTTCAAACCCGAGCGTTTCGTCGAGGAAGAGTTTCCCATTATGGGCTCGGATCTCAGGCTTGCACCATTTGGGTCGGGTCGTAGGGTCTGCCCGGGCAAGGCACTCGGGTTGGCAACGGTTCATTTATGGCTGGCTCGGCTTCTTCACCGATTCAAATGGCTTCCGGTACAACCCGTAGATCTTTCTGAGTGTTTGAAGCTCTCCCTTGAAATGAAGGCACCACTGGCGTGTCGTGCAATAAATCGTCAAACCGGTCTAATTTCTAGCTGTGCATGAATTAAGTCGTTAGTCAAATAACTTTGCATGCAAAGTAATAAAGTTTTAAATTTTAAGTCAGTGTGGAGAGATATTATATATGTATAACTATGTACGTATAAGCAGCTAGCTATATATTTGGAATTATATATATGAAATGTATATATATAATGTAAGCTTAATGGATGCGTGCTCTGAATTAATAGTTGTCATATGAAAGCTTTTGTCAAGTAAATTTTTAATTCTCTTTTATTAATTAAGTTTCTCCGTCGTTTATCTCTATATCCGCAAATTGGGCATATATGTTATACTCCCTTCTAAGTTAGCATGATTAATTTGACTAAAGTTACGTTTATTTTAACTTTAAATTTAAAGATTTAAATTTTTTGTACCGTGGGTTTTATTGTTGATATCTAAAAATTTTTAACGTTGAAACATACGGAACCTAAATCGTAAAAACAATAAGGTACACATATCAATGATATACGGGGTATTTGTCAGTTATATATAGTTTATTATTCTCCTGAATGCATGCCGTAGAATGGCACATTAAATTATTTGAGAGTGAGATTTGCAAATTTATTATTTCTAGTGAAAGCAAATGAAATCCAACAGACTTATATTTGAAACGAATACAGAAGACACCGAAAAACCAAACCTGGAAAGCAAAGCTAGAAGATTTGCGGATTGGCTTACGTGGCAGGAAAAACATGGTTATAATTTTTTTTCTCCCTAAAATTAATTATCGAACCGTGATATGATTTAACTTGAAAATATTGTAAGTTCATTGGTTTTCTAAAAAATTAACATCAATATGATATTGGCACGTATGATCCGCAGATTTTGTATAAGTGATCAATGAGTAAATTATAATGACAAGTGTACAACACAAAATGACCAGTATTTTATCCCTAGAAAAATAAAAAGAGAGGAAGTTTTCAATCGAAGTGATTTCAATGACACATATATAGTCGATATGCAATGCTACTTTCACTATGTCTATTAAAGCTTCTTTTGCTAAAGCTAAAAGTATTAAAGCCTTAATTATATAGAGGTCCGTACATTAAAAGTTTATTTCTGTAATTTCTTTTTTCTTTTA
Organism: Centella asiatica; assembly: GCA_014636745.2. Classification (NCBI taxonomy): domain Eukaryota; kingdom Viridiplantae; phylum Streptophyta; class Magnoliopsida; order Apiales; family Apiaceae; genus Centella; species Centella asiatica. The sequence goes on along the minus strand of CM025781.1, from coordinate 766,347 downwards.
TCCTAATGTCAATATCCTTATTTTTCACATGTTCATGCCAACATAAATAATAATATATATATATATATGTGTGTGTGTGTGTGTGAGAAAAAGAGAATTGAACTACAACTCATTTTTATAATCTTATTCACTTTTACTATGTTTCGGTTTTCAAACTATATGAGAAAAATCAAACTATGCGAATTAAAAGAGCATGTAAAAATAAACTATATATATTTTTTTGAGCTCTTTTATATATTTTTTATAATCACATATAAATCAATACATCTGAGTCATTGAAAATATATAAATTTTACATAATTATAAAAATCATGTTGTACGCTATAAAATAATTTGAAAACTTATATATTACCTTATTTTTTAATACTCTTTCAATCTGTATAGTTGGATTTTTTAGATATGTTATGAATTCATAGATAATTGACGATGAAAGCCAACACTTTTTTATCTTTATATATATATATTGTCAAGTCCCAAAGGGAAAATACTAAAAACGGGGTTGGATAGTATTTTTCAAAAATTAGAAGTTTGCTTATAAAAACAGCAGATTAAAAAACTTCTTACTTATAAAAATCTTGCTTAAGATTTGAAAACAGTTAGCAATGAAATATTAGCAAAATACCCCTTAATAAACAAACATAATGGCTTAAAATAGCAAAGAGGAATAAGCAAAATAAATAAACTACAGTAAAGAAAAGAGAGCAATGAGATTTTTATAATAGTTCGGTCAAGTCTATTCTACTCTTCTTCTCTTTTACTTGAAAATGCACTCAGTAAGAGAATTGTTCACACAGGACACAATACAACAAGACACTTAGTCTTAAATACAATGGATCACTTAGACCAGCTTAAGTCACACAAACTGAAAAAAGATAAAATATCTTATTTATTATCTCTAAGCAATAAGTTATTTGTTAAGCAGATTAAATAGCATTTGTTCAACCTTATTAAGCTTGTGTCTTGTTGAACGCTTAGGATGCCAGATTAACAGAGCAAATTTTTAGTTGTTCAGTAGTCATAAATGAGATTTATGATTTCTACTTATACTACTCCAAAAATTTATCTATTGGAGTTGTACTAACTCTTGACATTGACTTGTATCTTTATAATTGTTCCTTTTGATTTGTATTGATCTTCGAGCAATATTATAGATATTTTGTCATCGATGAATAATAAATCATCAACAGAATAATTTGACCTTTAGTGAATATTGACCCATCGACAAATAATTTACTAGCTAGGCTTTATGTAATGCACCAAATCAAATCTACAAGAATTTTATTTATTCATTTTTTAACATGGGAAATGTGGAAGTCCCACGATAACGACTTGAAAACAAATCACCATTGGATTCAATTGTAGATATATTGATGGTTAAAATTGGATAGAAATATTTATATATGATTCTTGGGATACCATTCTACACCGTCATCCTCTATAGATATTTAGACACAAGAGCTAAAGTTTCGGCTTTTTAAAGATCCAAATTATAGTATTTTACTACTAGACTAACTACTTTGTATCCCTTTTCTTTTTTTATCTCTTCAAGCCTACATAGCAAGCATCAAAGGCCAGGTCCTTTGTCCATTTAATTATGAAATTGATGATTTGCTTTACAATTAATAGAGTATCTAATAATCTCGACCTTCCATGTAATTCAATCTATGGGACTTGACTAATACTTAGCCTACACGTTGCTGATGGATAATGCTTCATGTTTTTTTCCTCATATAATTATGATTATGATTATGATTATGATTGTGGTGGGGAGATATGCTTTTGGTTCTCTAATGCTTTAATTATAAGCCCATTAGTGCCACTATTTCTTTATTTTTGGGATTTGTAGCTAATTTATAGATTTGAAATGTTGATTAACCAAAAATTACTTCCCTCCAACACAAAACGAGATTCTTTTCCAATCTGAAAAAAAAAATAACAATAATTACCATAATAATTGTGTAAACTTGTCTTGCTCGATCCACCATATAAAAAAATACGGAGAAAAATATCACCTAACTTAAGGAGAATTAACCAAGCGTAATAATATTCGGTGTATGTAGTTGGCATCATATATATTCCCGTTTTGATCCTAAAAAATGTGCTACTGAAGGTTTTCCTATCCTTAAAAAAAGATAAACAAAAAAAAAAGCCTAATCATATACATAGTCCAAAGATAAACCTAAGAAACCTTAAAGATGTAGTTTTCAAATTTGTGCGATTTAATTAATTAACTAAAACGTAATGCTATTATTTATATTAAATTTGCAAATAATATGGTTTTATAGATACAATTTCCTAATGTCCTAACTGGATCAATCAAAAATAATATAATCATTGAGTAAGTTTATTAAATCCCACCCGTATCTCACCATCTTAATCTTATAAACAGCAAAAAAAAAAAAAAAAAAAAAACAATTGACTGGCCATTATAATTACATAAATTAAATACTGAATTTTCTTATTGAAAAAAGACACCATACTCTGAATAAATTGATTGAAAATCAAAGTTCCATTTTCATGTGAAGGCATGAAACTAACGGGTGTACATGTCATTCAATTCAATTGGGCGTGAAACATAATTCAAAGACACCATACTCCGTGTTAAAAGTTCACCAAATTGCAGCCCAAAGTAACAAATAGTCCCACATAAATCCAGCTTGATGATATAATGGTATATGTATGTAGGCATGTATGCCTTTTCTCTTCGACACCTTTTTTTCTTTTTTGGTCCAAAAAATTTAGGTGGATCCAGGATTTGAAAATGTCAGAGGAAGTTGGGGGCTTAATTATACTTTATCTCATGTTTCATTCTGTTTAAAATTAATAAGTGACTCGTAATGAATTTTTGTAATGAAGAAAAATAAACTCTAAGTAAATATGTGACCAACCCTAGAAAAAAAATAAAATCTACAATGTAATATGAATTGAAGTATCCCATCAATCTATGTCGCGTGGGACTTAGGTGTCAAGTTGTTTTAATAAACGTTAAATGTTGAATTTAAAATCTAAACGATTTTAAATTAAGAGCATGTCTTAACACTGAATGCTGAACAAATAAGTTTGTTTGTCGATCAAATTAAATATAATTGAATCTAAAATATTTTTAATAATATCTTTTTAAGAAGTTTCAAAAAATTAACATGTATAAATTATCTCATCATTTTATAATGTATAAAATAATTTTATAACCACGTAAAATTAGTATATTTTCATTGATATTTATATGATTATAAAACTATATAAATGGACTCAAAAAAATTTAAATAATTCACATATTATTATTGTTTTTGCGTAAGTTACGATTATATACATATTATATATATGCACACACACACATATGGTTTAATATTAAAAATTAAATCCCAAAACTATCAATTTAAATTTTGAAATAAAATAACTTGACACAAAATATTGAAACAAATACAACATTGATTTGGATAAAAAGAAAAGAAAAATAAATGCATAAACATCATATGAAATAGAAGAAAAACAAAGAAACTTGAAAGTCTATTTTAAAGAAAACGTAATAGTTAATTTCTTTGATTATCGGATGTTTTATGAAATGTCATGAATATATCATGGGTTTTATTGGTAAGTTTAGTATTAAGAGGCTTGCTGACTAAAAAAATAACAAAAGTGTCACTTTTTCTTTCAGCATCAAAAAGAGGTAAAAAGAGGATTATGCATATGACAAAACAAATAAGCCGAATGGTCTTAGCTCTAAATGGAGCCTTAAAATGGTACGTAGTAGACTCAAAGAGCGCCTTATAAGTCTTCACAATTCCTATATATGCGTTGAACTTAAAAATTAGAGAAAACTTTCATATTTTGGGACAAATGAAAAAGTAATTATAGTATTGTGTTATTTAAATTGCAATATGTAAGCCTTTGTAATAGTATTAGAAGAATAAAAAATACTAATGTAACAAAAAAGAAAATAGAAAACGATATTAAGAGTGAATTCGAACGGAGTCGAAAAGTTTATCATACATACATACATACATACATATATATATATATATGTATGTATGTATGTATACACTCTATTAATTCCACAAAAATAATTACATTTAAAAATAAAATTTATTTTACAATATACATAATTTGTTCATTTTTAAGGTCATATTCTAAAATTTATTATTATAATATTTTCATCTTATCAAAATTGAATATCTATAAAAAAATATTATATAATTTTTATTATTATTTAAACATGCAACCAATGAGTTCAATACGAGTAGTATAACTACTTTCTCTATTCATATTTACATGTATCTTTAGAGAGAAAAATATATTATTTTTTACATGTTACTTTCAAGTTTCAATGAAACATTAATTTCTTAATTTTATATATTATCCTTACATTTAGTATTAATTTATTTAATTTTCATTATTTTCAATAAATTTTTAAAGAATAATCTTGAACATTTACATTTTTTTATAGTCAATTAAATATAAAATTAATATACGTATTAATAAGTGCGTTATTTTTAAAAACCACGTCTGAAAGATAACATAGTGAGTATATTCATAATTATTGTTCTCGTCCTTGCACAAAAAGCAATAGTTCTCAAAATGTCTAAATTGGCCGAACCGCAAAATCTTAATTAGGACGATAAATCTTTTTTACAATAAAATATTCCGCTTTTTCTGCGTACACGTGTATTTATACTCGCTCATATCTACTCCCAAGATTCCCCAACAGTAAACCACTACAAATACGACGGGCAGTACAGCGAGTAGCGAAAAAAATTCAAAATGTGCGCGTATAAATTGAATTCTAGAACGAAACAGCCTTTTATTTTGGGGGTGGGGGGGAAACTAAATCATATAAACATATTATGCCATAAAATACTCGTAATACTCTCGATCATTTTCCTTTTTCAAAACCAAAAAAAGAAGAAAAAGAAAAGAAAAGAAAATCCGATTCTTGTCTCATTTTCCCTCTCCTTTTCCTTTTTTCACAATCTTTGGAGGGAAAATCTTCAAATACCAAATTTCGTAAATCTGAATTTAATCTTGTTGGTAAAACCCTAGACTTTCAATTCGATTGACTCGAGCTTCCGCCGAGTAGCTCACTCGTTCTTCAATTGAGATACTAGTTTAGCTGCTTTCACTCGTGGGAATTGCTGATTGAGCTGTGCCTTGAGTTCATCTTGTTCGATTCAAGTCCGGTATGATGTTTTGAACTAGATTTTTAGCTTAAATTTGTTGCCTTTTTTTTTTTTGTGTTTGGTCAAGCAATTTTGCTGTATATGCTTTTAACCATGGTTTAGGGTTTGCCGAGGTGTTAATTTATTGTTTTTAAAGAAAGCTTCTAGATTAAGGACAGGTTTTAGCTGGAGGCGTTAATTAGAGGTTGCGTTCTCTCTAATTTATGCAATGGCTATCATCTGTTTGTTGCTTTTGATGAACAAAGTCCAGGTAGCGATTGTTGTTTACTTGTTTGTGTCTTTTTCTTTTCTAATTGAAGGTATGGCAGCAGTAATGCTAATATGACTGGTGGTCAATAGTTGGTAGTTGGAACGACTAGATTTTAAAATTTCAGTAGAGGGCTTTACGATGACATGAAAACATCAGTCCTAGCAACGTAGATGGGATGGTATAGAACATTTTAGATAAAGTAATTTGAGTAGATTGAGACTTCTTAAGGCAAAAAGTGATGATATTTCTCAGAATTTGAAACATTACTGATTTGAAATATTTTACACTTTGTAAGGTACTGAGGCATTATATACTTTGTTGGCTTTTACGAAGCTTTTGGAAAATATTAAGCAAATGGGCAAACTAGCAAATAGCTCCTCATTTTGTTAAGACTATATAAGCAAATTATTCTGTTAGCTTAAGCCAGTAGTTTATGCGTCTATGTTCACAAGTTGAACAGGTATTATGATGCGTAGGTATGTGCTTGTTTCATTAGTCTGACATTTAAGAATTAAGAAATTCAGCTTTAAGAATACTGCTCCCATCCCCCCACATACCCCTTGATGATTGAATAGCACATCAATAATTGGAGAGTTATGTTCATGATACGGGTCTGCAGTATATCATAAATAATTTATGGTTTTTGGTCATGTTTAACTTTAAGAGTTAAGACCACAGTACTTACAACTGATAATGTTGTGAAATTGTTAATAAATTTTCAGGATGGGGTGTGATGGTTGCTATCCACTCAGACTCTAACAGTGAGGTTTTTGTTGGTATATTTTAAAGTTTCAACTTTTTATTTCATATTGACTTTGTGAGACTTCGACTAGTTGGTTGGTATTTTGGGGGAGAAGCATACTGTTATAATAAAGATTCTGGAAAGAGTTAATATATTGTTCTGAGCACATTAGTCTAGTTTAGCCTTGATAGACTGCTCTGAGATGCAAACCAAGAAGAAAGTCACCACAAGAAGTTCTGCTCGAGAGCTTGCCAGTCCAAAGGTTTCAAGGCATCAGAAAAAGGTGTCTGAAAATGTGCAAGTTCAAGAAAGGAAAGTTAACGAGCTAATAACATCTTCTGCGAGAAAGCAAAGAGTTGGTAAGTTGATATACTATATCTATGTTTTATGTTGTAGCAGTGAAAATAGTTAACTGTCACAACTTTGGCCTTTAAGCTCATATTTGCAGGCAAGAGAAATTAATTGCAAATACTATAACAGGGCGTCAGTGTGCTCAATGAATGCCTTCTGGTGGTCGTTTTTCTGCTTATGTTTTTATGATATTTCCTGAGACATGTAATTTAACTGAGGCAGGTAGACTAGTAAATAGGAAGATTTTAATAAGTTTATGACGTATGCTAAGCTAAGAATACAAAGAATAAAATAAATCAATAAACTATCTAGTTTCACTTTCTGCGTGGATTTGCAGCATTTATCATTGCATTTTAGCTTCAATCCTGAATCTTGTGTATTGTCAGAGTTTGAATATTATCTTATTCTATTAGATTGTCAATTATTGACGTGACTTAGATATTTATGGTAGTAATTTGCATATTTCATTTCTCTGGATTAATTGCTTGCAATTATACTTGACAGTGATCTGCAACTTTATGTATTTTGTCCCTTTTTCCATTTCCTGTCTTCTATACATAATTACATACAAATATTTCATACTGTTAGGAATTAATTAGAATATATTGGGCCACAAGGTCCACAACAAGGACATCATAACTTATAATTCAACTTGTAGAAATCCTAACTTTTCTGTATTTCATACAGTTTTCTGTATTTCTTATTTATTTGACTCTGTAATTCAAACTTTTCCGGGCACTGATTAACTTGCATATGCCTATTTTATGTCACAATTTACAGAAAAGAAAAGTGTGGCCCATGTTGCTGCAAAGTTGGATGTTGAATTCAATTCAGTGGATGCTTCTGCTACCCGTCTGGGCCTTGATGCTGATTATGCTACTAATAACGTTTCTGTAAGTACATGAGTAATTGCTATAGTTGCTTACTTGTTATCAGTGAATTTGATTTTTTTAATCTCTCCATTTGGCGTAACTGTTGATTGTTGAACCATGTTCTATGGTAAATGCTTAAATCTTCATACCTTGCAATGCTCTCTGTGCAAGATTATTACAAATTTACAATTTGGATTCTTTTATTTTTTTCAAACCTCAATACAGTGGAGTTCTCTTAAGTGTTGAAAGATCATGTGGCAGTCACTACAAGCTATTTAAAAAATATATAAAATGCATGAACAAGATACATATTGTTATTGAGAGACAAATGACAAGATAATCAAGAAAGGAAAAGAAAAAATTCAGTTTCTCAAAAATCACAACACTAAATTAAACAATACTTTTTTTGGCCCTTTGTAAGCAGTGCATGAAGTGTATACTCACACGATTCAAGGCATATCCGACATAAAGATCCTATTTGCACAGCTTAAACTATATATAAACTATACATGTTGTACACGAGTGATTGTTTATTGAGAATGGCTGTTATGACTATATTAAAACATTAAGTATGCTAAAAATATCCTACGGTTGGGCCCTATATGAAGACAATCTTCAGCAGAGCTTCACCAGTTGCAATCACTTTATGCTTGGTCCGCCTGGAATACTATGATTACAACAGGAGAAGGCAGTATTTAGTAATAATATATCCATTCAGTTATTCACATTAATTATATGAAATCTTCATATGAGAGAAAAACGAGAGAGCATATTCAGTGTTTATCATGAGAAAAACTCCACTAAAGTTGATAAAGAGAATATACTTGAATCAATCTTGTATGGTATCAGATTTTTGAAAATGAACTTATTGCTCATATAAAAAATGGTTTCTTTGAGAACAATTTTTACATGATTATTAGTCGCATGTTGTAGAATAATGCTTATATGTTTTGGCTATATGATAGGTCTGTGGTGATGGAAGTGCTCATCATATGATGGGAACTATATTTTCTCCTCCATTTCCTAATTCCAGATGCGGTAGAGGGGAAGTTGAGAGCGGAGGTATGAATTATGAAAAAATTGTTATATACACATGATGTGGTATTTATTTCTACTTTTATTTTTTTGTTTTATAAACTTAGGTACTACTATAATGTAATCTTCTATTTATACATGTTTCATCTCTTTCGTTCTCCAGTTGACTTCATCAAAAACTTCCAGATTGGGGATGAGAAATTACAGGACTGCGGGAAAGAGAATGTACAGGTTGATTTGCTGAGGGGTGATCATGTTATGCAGGAGAAAATCATATCTGATGAGAATTCTACGACTTTGATGAATCTTGCATGCCTTGGTAATATGGCCGTGAATACCATTCTTCAAAATCCGAAACGGACAGTTTGCTTTATCCTTCATGTACTAATTCTCTAAATACCTTTCATTCTGCAGATTCAGGAGGCAATGTGTTGTCAGCTGAAGTGTCAGCTATATATCTTTCCATGAAAAACTCGAAATTGGAATGCATAGATGAGTCCAGTCAGAATCATATATCAAGTGAAGTTCATATGGCAGAGGATGAGTGTGAAGAGTTTGATGAATTTGATCCCTTTTTGTTCATGAAAAATTTACCAGAGTTGTCCTCAGTCGTTCCAACTTTTCGTCATATGTTACTACCTAAACGGACACGGAGTTGCCCGCCAATAACTCTTGTTTTGGACTTGGATGGTAAGCTTACTTGAGAATTGAGTTAGATTACTTGTATTCACAAAATCTTTTCTTTTTCTCCCTTTTCTTGGCCTCCCCCTTCTTTGTGCATATTTCTTCATTTCAAATGTGTAACACTGCATCCTTTAATGAGTTTTTTTAAAAAAGTATCTATTTCAGTTTGGCACTTCTCTCTTAAAAGAGGACAGTAGTAATATTGTATTACTTCTGATTCCTTTGAGTGATTTTTCACTTACCTCCAATTGAATATTATCATCACGATAGAAAACTCCTCACATGTGCATCTATACACTAGGAATTGCACTAATAACAAAAACTGAAGGATAAAGGGTGGGGGGATGTGGGAGGAGAGGTGGTGATCTGTTACTTCCACATTGTGCATATTTTTATTTGAAAATTGTAGCTGTCAACCCATCTGATTTAGGATTAGAAGTCTTTATGTGGATGTTTGATAAGTTGAAGGCTAGAGAAGAAAATACACCTGCATGTTTGTATATATAATATGTGCATGTTCCAGGTTGACCAATGCAAGCATTGGGTGTCACATATGCCTGAATTTCTCATTCTGGATATCACTTATAGCTGTGAATGCTAACATTAACTGATGTCTACTGACTTTTGACAACGGATATTGTGTATAGCAGTGTATGCTAACATTAATTGTGTACAGCCATTTACATACTTTCAACATTCTTGGGATGGGGAACTCATAGAATGCCTCTGGTCTTCTTCACGATGATTTTAAATACGTCTATCTATGTATTTGCACAAACCTATGTTGCTTATATGTGCAAATATATTTAGCATGGGTCCTGGCATGTATGGCTAATGAAAATCTGCTGTTTTTTCGGAGTCATAGTTGTGTTTTTTATTGTTATTATTTGAATTACCTTTATAGTTTGGTGTTTCTGATGTTTTACTGCTGGAAGTGTTTCTTTGACACTTTTTTTTCCTTTCCGATTCATTTTACTTTTTTAACATGCAATAATGGCTGCTTCCGTAATTTGGCAGAGACCTTGGTGCACTCTACCCTGGAACCATGTAACGATGCAGATTTCACATTTTCCGTCAATTTTAATCTTTTGGATCATACTGTCTTTGTTCGATGCCGTCCCCATCTTCATGAGTTCCTTGAAAGGGTATCTAGCCTTTTTGAGATTGTTATTTTTACAGCCAGCCAAGGCATTTATGCGGAACAGCTGCTGAATGTACTGGATCCAAAAAGGAAATTATTTCGCCATCGTGTTTTTCGTGAATCCTGTGTCTTTGTTGAGGGAAATTATCTCAAAGATCTATCTGTTCTTGGCCGTGATCTAGCCCATGTCATAATGATTGACAACTCTCCACAGGTACTGTTAATTATCTTTCTTATAGTCTTCTTTTACTCTTGCCACTTCACCAGAAACTCATGTAAGTGTTGCCGCTTCACCTGAAACTCCTATAATGTTCTGCAAGTGGCAGATAATCCTACAGAGCAATTTGTTTGTGCACCATTTCTCGTGTCAATGATAATAAAGGTTTGGGAATGAAATTTTACTGGGTCTAATATGTCAGATGTTCTCTACTGGTGGTTAATGATAACATTTGACTTTCTATTGATCTATGTTCCTTTTCCTAACACAAATCTTCTGAATGGTGGAAACTTGCATTGTGGTTATGTTAGTCCCGAGTTACATATGAAATGCGACTTTTAACATTGTTGACGAAGTTCATGGTTCTATTTTCAGGCTTTTGGTTTTCAAGTGGACAATGGAATACCAATTGAGAGCTGGTTCGATGACCGTTCAGACAAAGAATTGCTACTGTTACTTCCATTTTTGGAGAGCTTAGTTGGAGTTGAAGATGTCCGACCACTGATTGCAGAAAGGTTCAACCTTCGACAGAAGATAGCTGCAGCTAAAGTCCTATAGACTTTACCATAGGTGATCGTTGGAAAGGTGAAGCATGTTGCAAGTAGACCGCCTTGATGGTGTCTTAGACTTTAGCTGCTGTGTAGCAAACAAAAACAAGGAAAACGTGGTGGATGGTGTATGCTATATTCCCATGTTAAGTTTTTAAAGCTTTCAGTGAAGATGGCGTTGATGAAAACCAGAACCTGTTGATTATTGATTTATGGTTCTTTCGGAATGAAGCCTCTGTTATTCTCGATCACTTATGATGGTGGATAAGTTTAATTTATTTCTGTTCAAAGTTTTCTTTCTGGAACTAACATTTGTTCCTTTCGCCGGAGGTCGGGAATTCTTTTTATTTTGGTTGATAATAAAAATGACTTTATTTATTGTTGATTTGTTATATAATTATTGAAACTCATCTGAAAGAGGGAGAAGTTGCATCTCCCATTTTTTGTGTGATATACATGAGAGCATCCAATACTCCCATTTGATTCAGACTTAAGAGGGGTAGGAAACTTTTTAAGATTGTTTTCGTCATTTAAATCGAAAAAATGACTTGAGAAATTCAAAGTGAATTATTAAAATTCGTATTGTCTTGTTTTTCTATTTTTAAAATTAATGGCGAGGGAATTGTTTATTAGAACATAAAAATTATCTTTTAGTTTTTAGAGTTTTTGGATCGAGTGTTAGAAGGGCTCCTCTTCTGTTATATTCCATTTACTTAAAATAAATTTTTGATGGAAAATACGAAGATAATAATAATTTATAATGACAGAATGAAATCTAAGTTTTTCTTTTCATTCAAAAATAGACTGTACAAATCTATAAAATCATTTAAAATGCGTGTTGCTAAATACAAAAATAGAATGGTCATCGAGAAAAGGTGCGACTCCGGTGACTGACGACTACAACGCAATTTTCATTCCCCTAACCACCCACGTGGGACTGGCTCGTCGTGCTTCTATAAAAAGCTATCTCAACCTTCTTCACCTCCCGCCAGTTTCTTCATTTGTTCTTCTATTCTATACATCTCTCTCTCTCTCTCTCTCTCTCTCTCTCTCTGTCCAGTTTTCACAATGGTGAGCACGATAGATTGCCATGGAGAATTTTTTTAAAGTTCTCTTCGTCTCTTAACTTCGAGTAATTGTTCGCTTATCTCCGATTCTCACAGCAGTTTTCTCGAATTTCAGGTTGTTGCACAGAAAGTCAAGGAATCAGAGATCACTGAACTGGATTCGCTGCTCCTAGTAAATTCTAATCTACTTTTTGCGTACCTTACTCGATTTTATACTTTACTTCGCCGATGATGATATAAGCTCGTGTGTATGATCTTCAGTTAAAGTCCGTGGTTGAAGTTTAGTGAAATCACAGACAGTTTCTCTATTAATTATTGGTCTATATTTCTAGGATTTCATGTTCGTCAGAGAATTTGGAGTGATGTTTTTATGGATTTTCCAAATTTTGATATACATCTCATAGTGAATGCTATAGTTATGGCTTCTTAATAAATCAGTTGTCGACTATAAAATCGTATATGGAAAAATCACAGGTATATAGGATATGTACGAAATTATTAGTCGAATCACGTAATTAACTGGTGTTTCTACGGTATTGATTTTGAAAATGTGCAGTTTATTGATCCCATTAGCTGGAGATTCATCGGTTTGATGAATTATGTTGGTTCATACGTGACGTTTGTTTAACTAAATCCTAGAAAATCTTATTCAGATTTCATATTTGTATGATTTTCACTTATTGAAATATTTGAATGATGCGTATATGTTTCTCTAGTAATTAATCTATGTATATTTAATCTCGTGTATCCAGAAATTCTGGAGGTGAAGCTAGTCTATTTTTTTTTTTTTTTTAATATTTGATATACAGATCAAGTCAATAATTGTAGTTATGGTCTCTTAAAATTTCAACGGAAAATTTGCTGTATATATATGATATTCTATGAGATTGTTAATTGAATCACGCAATCAGCTTTGAAGTCATAGACAACTCGCACCTGTTGATTCTCTGTTAAAACTGAAGAAGTTTAATTTTATTATACGGAGCTAAATTTGGCTGGTAGGAATGCAGGATAGTTATACACTAATTTGAAAGTTGAAATATACTCTGGTATTTAAACATGTAATATATACTGTGTGATTTGTATGTACATTGTTTCTTATGCGAGACTTTTCGGTTTACGATTTTCTTGTGTAATTTCTCCTTTGATAATGATTATTTTTGGATGCTCGGTGGAAATGATCATTACATCAAAGAATTTCTCCATATGCTTGTATATAGCTTTCTGAATTTTTTGTTTATATTTTCTTCATTTAAGTTATGTTAACGTGATGATCCTTTGGATTTACCTGAACCAGACAAGGAACCTACTACGCATTGCTATATTCAACATCAGTTACATCAGAGGGCTTTTTCCTGAAAATTATTTCAATGACAAGCAAGTTCCAGCTCTAGGTAAGGCATTTAAAAAGAAAATGTAACTCACCTGCATCACAAGTTTTTACATGTCAGTTGCTAATTAAATTTTTTTTTCTTTTCAAAATAATAATATCACATTATTGAACTATGGATGGCATCATTACAGAGATGAAAATTAAGAAGCTTATGCCAATGGATGCCGAGTCGAGAAGACTTATTGACTGGATGGAGAAAGGCAAGTTCATATGCTGAGGTCTAAATTACATTTTTGAAGTAATTTTATTTTTAGTTTTTTCACCTGATTTCTTCTTTTTGTTCAGGTGTCTACGACGCCTTGCAGAAGAAATACCTGAAGACGCTTCTGTTCTGTGTGTGTGAAACAATTGAAGGTCCCATGATTGAGGAGTATTCCTGTAAGATATTAAGAAAACCAGAACCCTGTTTGTCAATTCTGTGTAGTGATTAGTCAAGTGTAGCTTTATGCCAATAGTAATTTTTTCTCTATTTGTTGATGAACATATCTATTCTAGCAGGTTGATTATGTCTTGAGGTTGCTTTGGAATTCAAGCCAACTAATAAAATCCTTGCTTGCAGTTTCTTTCAGTTACTCGAGCTCTGACGGTGAAGAAGTTTTGATGAATGTCAACCGCAGTGGAAATAAAAAGCAAGGGGGCACATTCAAATGTAACTCCACTACTGAAATTACTTCAAATCAGATGAGGTATATTTATCTGAATAACTTGGTCTCAGTGTAGTGCTCCTCAGTCAAATGTTGTTAGCTTTATTAGTTCAAGCAACTGTATTTTGAGGTGAACCCTTCATTTCAGGAATTCTGCTTGTAAGATGGTCCGTACACTGATTCAATTGATGAGAACTCTTGATAAGATGCCAGAAGAGGTAATATTTGCAGAAATTCAGATTTGCTGAATGATTAGCTTTTGAATTCAAAATTAGTTCTAATAAGTTGACCTTATGCACATGATTAAAATTTTCAGCGCACTATATTGATGAAGCTCCTATATTATGATGATGTTACGGTATGCCCCTTCTTCAACTTGGTCTCTCCTTCATTTTATTTTATGCTTTCGTACAGCTTGGATATATCTCCAACTTGCTAAATCACATGAAAGTCTAGTGAGTTTTAATACTAAACCCAATATAATAAAGGCCTAATAAAAGTACAACTGATATTCTCTACCCTGTTAATATAAACACAAGAAATTTGCTGAAACAACTTGTTGAGAATATCAACAAGTCCTACCATGCATCTTGAAATCCTTTACTCGTCCTCCTTAATACTTGATTACAAACACAAACTCAGCGGACTTCTTGACATTGCAGCCTGTGGATTATGAACCTCCATTCTTTAGAGGCTGTACAGAAAAAGAAGTTCATAACCCATGGACCAAAAATCCTCTGAAAATGGAGGTTGGCAACGTCAACAGCAAACATTTTGTATTAGCTCTCAAGGTAAGGGCTGAAGATTGCAGAAAAAGTGAGTAACTTGTCTTGCTATCCATATGTCAAGTAATTTTATTTTTGGTACCTCTTACAGGTTAAAAGTGTCCTTGATCCTTGTGAGGATGAAAATGACGACATTCAAATTGATGATGCCAGCTTGGGGGCTGACTCTGTTGAAAGAGACGAGGATACTGAATCAGATACTGAGGTGAACGAACTGTTCGTACTAATTTTAAGTTTTGTATTCTTAATTAAGCATAGTTACGAAAATCTTATAACAACTATGTAACACTAAGTTCCTGTTAAACTCTGCATTTTATTTCAGACCACAGACGCAGACCAATATGTAGTTGCACCAGTAGGTAATAACATGTCATTCATCTTTGGTTCTGTCATCTTGTTTGAAAATTTGAATTCTAAAGAACAAAGTTTGTTTCTGCAGATAAGCAAAGGGTTCTGAAAGATGGTTCAATGACGGATGATGGTATCACAGAAATCCCTTGCAAAAACTTCTGTAACAAATTTTGATAATGCCATAGATTCAAACAACACAATAACCAAAGTAACTTTCTCTTTCATTATGTAGATGATACTCAGGATCCGAATGAAGATGGAGAGAAACAAAGACGAATAAAGGAATGGATCAGTTCTTACCACCTTGACATCATTGAGCTTACTGATGTCCTCTCAAATTTCTCAGACATCTCAGTGGTATATATTTCTACTTCCCCGGTAGAATGGATCAAGATATGTTTATAGTTTCAACTGGCCAGTTGGATAAATGTAAAAAAAATTTTGGTTTTATTATTTTTATTTTCTAATGTTTTTCCCCCCCTGAAATTGTTGCAGGTGTTGATTGAAGGTAAATGAAGAATCATGAAATATTGTAACTTGTAAGAAGGTAACCATTATATATACTTGAGAGATTATTTTGACTATGCTACTTTGTCTTGGCTGGTTTCAGAAATTATGGACAAGCTTGTGAAGGAAGGCATTCTATCCAAAAGTGGAACAGACAATTATGTTATTAACAAGCACAAGGTTCTGTTTCTTTGAGATGTGTTCGATTTGTTATGTCTTTTCTCTTTTGTTTACTAATTTTCCTTTTATGTAACAAACTACTGTCCAGAAGCCTGACTATGAATTCGATCCTGTGAAAGAAGAAATGAACGGAGTTCCAGATGGGAACAAAGATCAGAAGAGTCTGGACGAGGATCACATGTACATGAAGGTGAGTTTGAATGTAGATTATCAATTTTGGACATTACTTTTAGAAGGCCTTTTACCTTTTGAATTTCTCTAAATACTCAAAATCTCAGTTCAAACTAGTATTGTCTTTTGTACATAGATCATAGATGGAACTTCCGAGTCACAAACTAGGGGCACCATATATAATATTTTATTTGTGAATTTAATTTTTATGAATGTTTCAAGACAGTTTATTTTCTACTCAACACATTTCAGATCAATCCATTAAGGTTCTTTTTAACCCGTTCCTGTTTAATTTTTTGTCATAGTTCCTTATGGGTTCCTCATGAATAAATGCCAAGGGATCTTAACTATGGATCCCTAAAACAATTTGTCCGTGATATATAAGTAATATAACCTTTTCCTTTTATTGTGAAAAGATATTAACAGAGGAAGAGTATACGAAGATCCACTATTGTTCCTTGTGTGTTTACAATCATTTGCAGGCACTTTATCATGCTCTTCCAATGAACTACATAACTGTTTCCAAGCTTCAGAGGAAACTTGGAGGAGAAGCAAACCAGACTACTGTCCGTAAGCTAATTGATAAAATGACAAGAGATGGGCTTGTGGAAGCGCAAAGCAATAGAAGGCTAGGTATATGCTGTCAAATTACAATTTAGTTTTCGCTGTGTAAACTTCAAAATACGGCTGATTCAAGTGTTGTCACAGGCAAGCGTGTGATCCATTCAGATTTGACTGAGAAAAAACTGAATGAAGTCAAGAAAACTTTGAACCTCAACGATATGGTGAAAGTTTAAATTTGTTTGGGCACATAAAGCATCACTTTCAGATTTTACTGTACGTAGATTTTTTGAATCCAAATACATTGTACAGGATTTGGATGAACCTCAGAACAAGCTCAGCCAACCAGAATTTCAAACAGGTAAGAAATTCATCAAGTTCATTTTTTCAGTTATTAGTTCAACATTGATCTAAGTGTTGTGATAAATAGGGAGCAAACAAAGAGACATGTCTACTTGTGGTGTTCTTCACTCTGTTGGATCAGATCTCACACGCATGAGAGGCAAGTCTGAGACAGTTCAAAATGGATCCATTAGGAGTGAGCATAATGTTTCAAACATGAAGGAACATGTAAACAATACACCCACAAGCAGAGCCCAGGTTTGTCTGGTTAATGTCAACAGCTTGGTTCATTTTACTAATCTCAGAAATATGACGAAGATCAGAATTTTGTATTCAATTTGCAGCCAGTAGCTTCAAGGGAGAGTTTTGCGGTGGAAAATGGCAGAAATAAAGTGAATGGAGAGAACTGTGATGCGGTCATTTGTAGCCGGTCGTCAACTCAGAATAAGCGCTCCAGGAAAGCAAGCACTGTAAGCTCACGATGTTTACAGCAGTGCTGATTGAAAATTTCAACAATAAGTAAAATTTGAATCAACTTTTTATGCTTACAGGTGAAGGAGCCAATTCTTCAGTACATGAAGCGCCCGAAGTCCCAAGTTGTCTGAAAGGATTTGAATTGCATGGCTCTTAGTCCTCAGTCTTGATATTTCTCATGAAATCCCCTAACGCTCGTACTTGTTTGATACCTAAACACTGCTACTTCTATGCACCAGTTACCTGGTAGGGAATCATTGGCAATTTATGTGTTTTGAGTTTGCTTTCTCCCCTCATATCGAATTGAACCAAGTTCTTTGACTATATTATTGACTTGTGCAGTACTAGTTCTAACAGTAATATTACATCCTACGGATGCAGAATAGAAAATTTGATCATTATTTGTGAAAGATGTCTCGAGATGGTTGGATAAAGTAAATGAGAACCTGAATAGGTTGAAAATTCATGCTATGTCAAGTTCCGACAGGTTAAAGGGTGCTAAACAAAATTTTCTTCTTGCTTCATCAAACATTTCCTACACCCGATCTATCTGCAACATATGCTTCTTCAAAATATAGCACATTTATTGAAAACGTGAAATTTATTGTTTAACTTTGTCCAAATAATGATGTATTGTTACATCCTTTTACTTATTTTGAAGGATAATCTAGACTATTCAATCAAAATTTCAGACGGAAAATCTAAATAGATTATTTATTCAAAATTCTCTTATTTTAAGTCAATTGAACAGTCGCAAAGTGAGTTGGGTTTTCCTTTTTAATTACACCGGCGGATTTAACCTCAGCCTCCACCTAGTAATGAAATGATGCCCACCCACCATACTACTAAATGCACAAGTCAGTTATAAAATGTTGCAGAAACACAGTGAGATGAATCATCTGTATGATCATGACGATATTACAATTTTTTTGACGGAATGAGATCTGTTAAGGAATGATTTGACTTGGCGTTTGTTATCCGTTAAACAGGTATAACAGGACAATTATATGGGGTAAAAGGAAAATAATGATCGTAATATTATTTGTTATCCATCCCTCCCACCCCACCCCAAAATCCACCCCTATCAACAAATTAATGAAACCCCATTTATTTCAGCTTAAAATTAAGAGATTCTGGATATTGACAGTGTAAATTACATTCACCGAATCTAAAATCTCATAAATTTTAAGTTAAAATAAACGGGGTTATAATAGCTAAAAATAATGGCTAATCGCCTAATCCTATCAATTTGGAGAAAGTTCGCAAGGTAATTCTATAATATGTAAATTTGAACAAGAACGCAACGGAAGGGGCCTTGGAAACCAAATAATGAAGTGTATGGACATTCAAAAGACAATACTTTTTAATACACCCATTGACATATCAACATTTATTTAGTGCCTTGGTATAAACTAACAAGGTTATAGGTCTGACAACAAACATCAAGCCAACAAGTTCTAAAATTACCAGAACAATTCTCCATCGCTTGCAGTCTTTCCTGCATTAAAAGGCAGGAGTAAATATTATACAAATGGCAAACAAAATGAAAAAAAAATTAAATACTAGATAAAAACACCAACAAAGTCCACTGGAGTGCTTCAAATAAAAGATTTAACAGAGTCAGAGATAAATGTGAGATCTGCGACGGGAGCAACCAACATAGAAATATGAAATATGCAAAAGCAAAATTTAAGACAATGAGGCGCACCAGCACTAGTGTTAAGGCAAATATTTTGCAGGTGAGGCATAATTAACGAAAATTATAGTACCTAGGATCACTGGGTTATATTGCCGGACACATGGGCCAAATTAGTTATTGCTAAAGACAGCATGTCTAGACTTAACCAAGAACAAGCTCATATCACTTGATCATTGAGTACATTGATAGACACTTGACCAATTGCCATATACCAGGAGCAATACCCAGACTAGGCACAAATTGGATACAACAATGGAAAATTGGAATGGATTGACCAAAACAAGCACATTATTCTTTAGAGTTGAATCATTTTTAGTAATTTTTCTAGTGGTAAAATTATGGTGCCAATTGTGCTAGTGAGGATATACATCTCCTTAGAGAATGCCCCACTTACAAATCAAGCCATAAATAGAGAATAAAACCATTGGCCCTGTCAAGCAGAACAGCCCAAAACGTGGACCAGTACCAGGTTAATGTTACTTCTTCAATCAAAGGTGCACTGTCTTTACATTCCTCCTTTTCCTTCTAGGTAGATTCAATATATTTCATCAAATTGTGTGACAAATAGATTCTACTGATCCCAGAATTCAAGTATTTTAGTAATAGACTTTTCTTTTAAATAAAAATTCTTCAATATAAGGTTCTATTTAGTATACCTATCCGAAAATAATAATTTAAGATGTCCACTCGATAAACAGAAAAGTTCACAAGCCTGATTCATGTTTCCAGTACAACTTTATTCTATTCTTTGGTAAAATCCACATCACCACCTGAGTTTACATTATTTATTGCACCACCTATAGCAGCATGTCACCACCTGCAAGTTGAATAATGTAGAATACTCCCAGTTAAAAACAAACAAATCTAGTTGCTAATGTGCCAACTAATTCAGCCTCAGGTGTTAATATGCCACTACAAGTGGTGCAACTGTCTAAACCTCTAAGTGATGACACGCATTTTACTCTTAATTACTTCCACAGAAAATTTATGAAAAGCATAATTTTCATACTTTTTTCCTACAAGAGTAGTGTACAACTGTAACTCAGAAGGACATAATACAATTCATAAGGAGATATACAACTACAAGGTCATGATTTGATCATCAGATTTTGGTTGCAGGGTGAACTTAACCAAACAACTTTAATAAATAATATGAGAACAAAGATGAGGAAATCTAATAAACTAGGCAAGTGCCAATGTTATAAAAAAAATCAGGGAACACAATAACCTAAAAATAACGTCACAAGCCCTACAAGTGATCCAAAAAAGGTCAACCTAACCTGCTGATAATGGTATGTTCCATGAAAATGACAGCATTCAAGCATTTTATACTAAATATAGAATCAGAGAACAACTCTAAGAAGTTGATTCATAGTTCGAAATTCTTATAAGATATTCAAGTTGGTTAATGGCTGTCATTTATCAAAAAGACTTATAGACGCTAGATGCAATATTGGTAAAAACAGGAATATAATTATTTCTTTCTGTAAATTCTAAATATTAAATTAAATACATCAAATGCAGAAGTACAATGCATACACAATCATGCATAACCGCTACAAAGACCTTAATAGTGGAGAATTATTTAGGAATTGCACAATTTACAACCTCAATAGCATTGTAAAATCAAACCATTTCGGTATCTAAGATTTATATGCTATTCTAATAACATATTCAAACATGTGAAAAAAAAACTATAACTTGAGAGCTAAAACTCACAAATCATTTGGAGGTAGAGTCATCTTGAAGGAGATCATCATAGGGATCCCTGCGACCAGGAACCTGGCTAATCTGAGCGTCCCAAAATATCTGCGCGTTGTGTCTGTCGAAAGTCCAGAATCCGTACGGACGAATCGGAAGGCTCCACATCTCCTTCGTCTTGTCGCACTTATCCTTGAGCGTGTACAAATGCTCTCTAAATTTTCTATCTCGTTCCTTTGGATCCTCCATCATCTTCAGTATCAAATTCTCCGCAAACTCCATTATAAACGCCATCGAATCTGATCAGAAATCGATCCAAACATCAAAAGAAAATTAAAAGCCCTAGATCAAAATAATTTTACTGGAAAATGTATCTTAACAGATATCGGACAGAAATCAGCTCTTGGAGCTTCAATTTAAGTGCTGAAATTAGTGATTATAGCTTCAAATTTCAATACAAATGAAATAACGTAGCCGAAATCGATTCAACATTGACTGGAGAAACTAATTTACCTTATCGCCAATGGAGACTTGGAGAGAAGCTGAGCGTTGTGTTTCGGAGGTATTCGTATTCTTTCTCTGCAGACAAACAACAGTAACTCAAAGAAGACGGACTTTTTGAGACCTGGATTGGGCCGATAAGATCTGATTCAGATCCATAAAGACCAATACGGCTGTCTTAACTAATTTGGCCCAATGGATTTCTAAGAATATCACATTGTTAGCTTCCACAAGCTATTTAGAAGCCCAAACATTACTTTACTTGTATTATACACGCGTTTAAATTTTGAATGTTGATTTAGTCGACCTCACCGCCACACCATAGTTGCTAGGCCATCGACTAATTCTTCTAACATACTCCCTCCGGTTCTGTTTATTAGTCGTTTTAAGTTTTGGTTAATTTTTTTTAATATCAGTTGTTCTCGCAAAACGACGAGGAAAAGAAGCTTTAATTCCGAAAATGCCAACTAAGAGGTTAACATAAAACTGATAAAAGGGAGTAAAATAGATGACACTGAAGGATCTTTTAGATATTTTCTATCACATTAATGCTTGTCCTTGGGTTGTACAAATTACTCTTAAACGTCAATTAAATAAAAACTGAGGGAGAATAAAGAGATTTGGGTTTAGTTTGAGAATTTGAGTTTAGTTTGAGTTTTGAATTTTATAAATTAATAAAAAATTTTGTACAACATGATAGTAGCTAAGGATACATGAGTATTTAGGCATACTTTTTTTTATCCAAAAAACTGTGTAGAATTTTTATTCTAACTTCCTTTTTCCCAAGCAATAATAATTTATATTCAATCTTATGGAAAAAAAAAAAAAAAACAAAGAAGAAAAAAAGTCATCTTTTTAGCTAGAGTAATAGAGTCGTTACACCACATATAAAAGTGTCGCACAATATGTTTTGAGTTGGACATGTTCGGCACTTTTTTCCTTGGAGTTCAACCTAGGAGAATGAAGTAGCTAACAAGATATATGGAGATGTTTTGTTTTCAAATTGTAGGAAGTGTCAAATATCTCATCTAACTAAGCCAACTAATTACAACAAGAACAAATTTCCAAATGCCTAATTAATCCCACATGGTCACGGACCTCATTGGTAATTAGGTGCCTAGTCAAAAAATATATACATAATACATAGATATACAATGGGACACCTGCTAAAAAGTAATTTACAGCTAGCTAACTAGCTTATCTTGTAACATGTGAAGTTACAACACACATACATAGAATGTAGCCGAACGTTGTATCTGGAATATTTCAATTACATATATATTTCAAAACCAACTAATCTAATTAATATATATATATATATATATATATAGGGAGCTGATCCATAGCTAACGTTAGCTGTGGAGTCTTTCGTAACTAACACATTTATAACCGTTGATCGAATAATCCAACGCTGGAGATCAAACTTAAAAAATAGAAAAATCCTTCCGTCAGTCTTACTGACAGAAGGCAAAAAAAAAAAAATTGGCCTTTCCGCCAGTAACACTGGCGGAAGGTAAAAAAAAAAAATGGCCATTTTTTTTCTCTTTCGACTTTTTTTTTAAATTTTTTTTTCCCTTCCGCTACTAACACTGGCGGAAGGGACTTTTTTTTTTTAAAAAAAATTTTCCCTTCCACTACTAACACTGGCGGAAGGGGAAAATTTTTTTAAAAAAAAATCCTTTCCGCTACTAACACTGGCGGAAGGGATTTTTTTAAAAAAAAAAAATTTTAAAATATTTTTCCCCCTTCCGCCAATGTTAGTAGCGGAAGGAAAATTTTTTTTAAAAAAACAGTCGCTTCCGCTATTAACACTGGCGGAAGGGAAAAAAAATTTAAAATTTTTTTTTCCTTCCAGCAGTATTAGTAGCGGAAGGGAAAAAAATAACCATTTTTTTTTTACCTTCAACCAGTTTTACTGGCGGAAAGGCCAAAATTTTTTTTTTTTACCTTCCGCCAGTTTTACTGGCGAAAAAGCCAATTTTTTTTTTGCCTTCTGCCAGTCTTACTGGCGGAAAGGCCAATTTTTTTTTTTTTTTTTTTTTGCCTTCCGACAGTCTTACTAACGGAAATGCCAAATTTTTATTTTTTTATTTTACCTTCCGCCAGTAAGACTGGTGGAAGGGATTTTTCTATTTTTTAAATTTGATTTTCAGCGTTGAATTATTCGATCAACGGTTATAAATGTGTTAGCTACGAAAAACTCCACAGCTAACGTTAGCTATGGATCGGCCCCCATATATATATATATATATATATTACATATATATATATATGTATATATATATACATAAAGTATAAGGGTCGATCTATGATTAACGTTAGTTGTAAAGACTTTTGTACCTAACATATTTATAACCGTCAATCGGATGATCAAAGGGTGAAAATCAAACAGGAAAAAAAAATTGAGGCATTTCTGCCAGTGAGATTGACATTTTCACAAGTAATTTTATTCTCCGATGACATTTTATCCTCCAATTGTATCAGTATACATTTATCCTTCGATGACGCTAGTTTATCCCTGATGCAAGTTTTCATAAATTTATCAAGTATACTATGTCTAATTATATGTTTTATTAATAACTAATATTTTACTAATAATATGATTATGTTTATTAGTTTTATATTATGATTCCAATGCATATAATATATATATATATATATATATATATATATATATATATATATATTATTTTTTATTTTTGTTAGATTTGATATATGTAGTGCATGTGTGTATGAGTTTTGGTGGGTGAGCATGGCCTTACATTTTTCAACTGCATTTTGGTTGCACCTCCAACCAACAACGGCTTCAAATGGAATGGTGCTTATTTCATGGACCACCTATTCATTTTTCGCATATAGGTTTCTCATACTTAATTTAGATAATATCCGAAAACAATTATACTCCTAATGATGCGATCATATGATAAAACAGAAAAAAAGAATAAGCGCACTCGAACCATTTAGGTGCCCTTCTCTTAAAATACCACTATATATAAAAAATAATAATTCTGTGGTCTCACATTAATTTCTAATTACACTTTTTAATTTTTTTTATCTATTGGGTTTTGCTTTTGGTGAATTTTTTTTTTTTGTGGTGGGGTAGGGGTGGGGGTTGGGGTTGACGAATAAATGCAAATTAGAGATGTCCTTATGTAACCAACTCTAACTATACATTTTATTAGGATATGATACGTACACTAATAATTTTGAAAAAAAAAAACTATGTATGAATAACGAAGTTCTGTGTGTGTGTGTATTCTTTTAGTAATGGGTTTCCAATGGAGGATAAAGTTCACTAATTAAGTAAACACATCCTCCACTAGCAAAATGCACTTGTCATATTCTCTTTCCCTATATGCTTCTTTTCAATCTTCAATGGAGTATTATTCTTTCCCTAGCAATTTGCAGGCCCTCTTTTGACCAACTCCAAAAGCCACAACAGAAAAAGGGATCGATATACAGACAGAGTACTGTATGTACCTAAGTGCTGCATACATCTTAAATATAAGTATATTCATTACTAAAATAATACTCCAATAATAATAATAATAATAATAAAATTATATAGCACCTAGGATACCATTTGTTACCAACTTACTACTACTGAACTACCTTATAAAGTACCTATTCAATTCCTTCTTTAACTGTACCTTCCCACTTCGATTTGCCAAAACAATAACTTAGCTGGCTTTCCTAGAAAATAAGCAAAACTCTCATATATTCACAATTGTAACCCAAAAAAAAAAAAAAAAGGTATAGGAGGACTTACTTTTCTCTCTTGCCCTAAGGGAAAGGTAAAGCTAAAGACAGATTTTAACTAGAAACGTGGTTGTTAGTTAAACTTTACCTAATTTCAGTACATGACTTTCTCTTCTCCCCAAATCCTTCCAAAAATTAAATTGAAAATAAAGTTGAAAGGGTCATTATATAATCATCGATTGATTTCACTTACCTACGTTTCAACAAATAACGTCTAATCTGGAGTTCTAAGGTTTTCAAAATTAAGATGTATAGATAACTCTAGAATTATGACTTTAGTCAATCAATACACGAGGCTGCTGCTTCTCACAACTTGTTTACAAAATGGACAAGGAACAAAATTCAACACTATATTACTTCTTGCATTCTACGTAGTGTCTTTTACATTTACATTAACTCGTGCGTCTTGTGTTTGTGAAGATTCAAGTACAACAGCCACAACACCAAGTACGTACTCGTTATTAATTGTAGAAAATAAATCAGTTTTTGTTTGTACATGAAAAAAAAAAATTACCAACGGCAAAAATGAATATTCTATGACCAGTACTTGATTATCATGAGATTTGAACTCTTAATGTAAGGCTCGAACGGAAGTGTTTTTACTACTTAAATTAATTTACAACTTCAATCTCATAATTTTGTATTACAAAAAACTAGAAAAATATTTCCCATGAAGAATACATATATCCATAATATATTCCTACAACTTTCCGAAAATTAATATAAGAGAAATGTTATAATTTTATTTCGTGCGCCATATTCTCTTAATAAAATTATAATATTCAACTTACGATAATTTTTAGAAAATTAAAGTAAAATTGTAGGGACGCAAATATTTACTTTTCGTATGAATAATAATCTCACGGAGTCTTTGATTTTGATATTTGTGCACCATATTTGTCAAGATCCAAGTACAAAAAACACGACTGACTTAATTCCATGATCAAATAATTCTCCGTTCCATAATGCTGTCTTCTACATGATAAATGCTTCACAAAAATAAAAAATCTCAATTAGTCTTTAGATTTGACACCAAAGTTGTTGCATTATGCTCTGTATATATCACAATTATCGACATATCACTCATTATTTTTAGAAAGGGACTTGACATTTATAAAGTAGAAAAAAACTTCAATTTTACTTATCATCAAATAAGCTACCATAAACATCATTTCTCACATCAATTATTGAGGACAAATATGTTTTACTCTACTTAAGATTATAGCAAAAATAGTGAAAATCACGAGATTAATAACGGGCTACCCAACCTATATATAGATTAAAAGAAACTTTTAGTTAGAAACTCATTATACGAGAGAACGAAAAATATCGAATAATACCAACATTAATATTAAATTAAAAGGCAAGCAGATACTAGTAGTAGTACATATGTAAGTATTGTACAATTTTGCCCTCCTTAGACTCGAATTTCTTCCTCTTTACGAAACAGCGACTACTAAAAACAAAGTTGTAAAATTTGTATTTTTCTTTTTTCAAAATTGCCTCTAATAACTTTCCATAGACTCAAGTGCCGTTACCGTCACATCACTGTCCCCTGTCGCCGTCTTAATTACCTCAACTCTCGTCCATAGCATTATCACCAGCATCAACGCCTCCATTAATATTAATATTATCATTACCGTTAACGTTAGCCTCTTCATCGCCGTTACCGTTTCCGTCACCTTCCCCGTCATCATCTTGCCACCTCTCAGCTGGCGTACACTCAGCCTTGTGACGCATCTTCCAGTCGAGTGCTTGACACGCGCGAGAACAATAGTTCACTCCACCGCACACAGAGCATCTACGAAACTCGTGCCTCCTCGTTTCGGGTCGCCCACACCCGATATGAGAGCATAAACGGAGCCCCGGACCCGGAGTTCCTCCACGAGCCGTGAACCAATCAATCAAAAACTGGCTCGCCGGATGTGCTTCCGGCGCCGGAACATTGCAGCCGAAATCACTGAGCAACGGACAGCCTGAGCCACACAAGTGGCGGTGGTTAGGAAGCGGGTTCCACGTCAGCCACGAGCTGGACGCGAGAGCGGCGGCCGGAGTCGTGGAGAGAACGGCGGCTAGCTCACGGGCGTTGGCTTGGACGAGGAAGCGGCGTCCCTCGGATACGTTCTGGCGCACGCCGTAGCCGTCTTGAAGGCAGTGGCCTAGTTCACGGAGGGCGTCAATGTGGCCAAGGAAGGCGGCTCGAGCGCAAAGAGCGACGCCGGCTCGGAGGTCCTTGTCGGTCTTGGAGCCGCCGCTACCGTTGAACTGAATGACGGCGAGGGAGTAGAGTGCCGGCGCGTGAGAGTTAATCGCAGCCTTAGCCATTAGAGATGCGCCACTGCCTCGGTTTTGTAGACAGTAGAACCGAATCTGCGTGAACCAAAAAAAATAAAATCAAAATTAATTTACTTACTATAACCGGTATATTTTATTTTGTTTTTCATAAATGTCCATTAAATAACGGAATTTACGCTCTTTTATTAGTAATTTAATGTAATAAAATAAAAAAAATAAAACTGACCATTCCAAGAGTGTAAGAGGCTTCAACATTTCCGGCGTCGGCACATTGTTTAAGAAACCGGTGAGCGGACTCCGACCACTTTTGTGCTTTCACGGCGAATATTTTTGGCGAAGCTTTTCCTAGTACGATTGAACGCACTCCAAGCCCTTTAAGCCTCTTGCATCTGTACGTTCGTTTTCATCAATTCCAATATTCAATTCATTAGACAAATATTCCAAATTTCCATTATAATATCGCCACATTCATATAAAAAATTAACGGACAAATTAATTGATAAGAATATATAAAACAAAGAAAGGATCTTTAAGAATTAATTACGTAATTAATGTCTTACGTCGTCAAAACGCTAGCGAAATCGGCGGGACAACCGACGGTGGAGCTGAGTTTGCAGAGAATAGAAACGACGAGATCATCAGGCAAAGTATCGAACAAGTCACACTTTCCGGTTTTCCCCGGCGACGACTTTCGACGTTTCCGGCCATTGGTGTGGTGTTCGCCAGAAAAATCTCTCCTTCTCTTATCAACAACAACAGCTTTCTCCGAATCACACATGTTATAACAAACCCCCCTCCTCGTTCTCATCTCTCTCTAATCCAATTCCTCACTCTATCTAAAAACACATAAAGATTTGTGTGTATATATATAAGATTCCTTTAATATATATATATATATACACACAGAGAGAATATATATGTTGGTGTTGGGTGTGTGATGTATTTATCCTAATATATAAGGATAAGGCAAAAGCAAAAAAGAAGACTCAAGGCTTTAAATAAGAGAAGGAAGAGGCATGAGGAGGAGTGGAATTTACAACGTTAATAAGGACGATAAAAGGCGATTGTAGATAAATAGCCCAGCTTTTACCCACTTATTTACCATTATAACCTTCTTACGTTTTGTCGTATCTTCCTTAACTCGGTCAAACTACCGCTGACCAGATCCCTCCCTCCGTCGTCTGACGATGGTTTTGGTTTTATTTTGTTTTTTTGTGTTCGAAGTGGAGTCCCTCTCTTCTCTCTTATAAACAAATCCGGTAAAAAAAGAAAAGAAAAAAGGTTATAGCCGGTTAACGTTAAAAAGAAATATCTACCATTATAACCGATTAAAATACGATATAAAAATAATAAATGACCCCTACCATTTACTGTTATTTATTTATATTTGTTATGAGATTTTATTTTTTTTTCAACATCTTATATGTTTCATCGGCCATTAGTTATATCATGCATCCTTTGAAACTAAAATTATAATTTTATTCGATTCATTAATTTTTTGTCCAACTCTGACTTTAATAAAACCCGATTAGTTGAACTTTATGGGTTAGGGTAGGTTATGAGATTTACCATCTCACCCCATTTAACTCCGACCCGTTTATATATAAAACATATTTTATAATGATTTTAGAAAATTTTGTAAGAGAATAATATAAAAAAATAAACAAATTAAATAAATAAATTAAATAAAAATAATAATTTTAGGTAACGGAGCGGAGGCGGAATGTGTTTGATAGAATCGTTAATGGGGACAGGGCGGATTAGGGAATTATGTAAGTTTAGCGGGTAGGGTTTAGGAACGGCTCCCGTCCCATACCCGCTCCGTTGTTATGCCTATTTGAAATTATATAAGAAATAATTAAAACTTATATTTTTAAAATATTAAAATATAGGAGATCTTGTGCCAGAAAAATTGATTAGAATATTCAAAAGAAATTTTACAGCCGCTTGCTTGTGATTTTAAGTTTATCGGAGTTGGTTAAATCTGTTGCAGTAAAAAGGTAACTAACTGCTAAATTGGAAACATTTTTCGAACAGACCACAGAATTTACAGGACAGTTGAAAGAAGTTTTTACTGTCGGAACAAACTATTGTGTGAGTTTCGTGAAGTTCGTTAGGGGCACGCGATAGGTAAGGGCGTGAAGGAAGTATTTTACGGTTTCAGTTTTGAAAAATTATGATAATAGAGTTTTCGGCCTTCTCGGATGATCTAACCACTTAATAATAAGTTCAAAAGAGGGTGATTCAGCAGCTGCTAAAGGGTTCAGTTACTTTTTGTTTGTATTTTACTACTATTTTGCCTATTTCTATGTCTTCTTCTGTTTCAGTTTTTCTTATACCTCATTCTTTATTTTGTTTCTTTTCTGTGTTTCTAATTTTGATTAATAAGCTGGACGTTTCGAATATTTAGCATATGAAATCGTTCAAGTCATTTATAATTATACCACTCCATCCATTCCAAAAGAGAATTATATTTAAAAAAAAAATTATTCAAAAAAAAGAGTTATATTTGAATTTTTTTTATTATTTTGTTATAACTTTAAAATTTTTAATTACAAACTTATAAATCTCGTTATAACTTACAAATTCATAACAAATTTTATGAGAAAAATTTATTATTTGTGCATTTAATTTTTGCTCAAATATGCAAAATTAATATTCGTCAAATATTTAAATATTATTATTTTGTGGAACAGATGAAGTATTTTTTTGTGAAAGAATATTACCAATTTTTTTAACGATGTAGCAATTGCCATAAATGGTATGATCTAGTGCGATCTTGTAGTTTCGGAAATCGAGTTATTATATCTTGAAATTTTGTTATTTTCCAATAATGGCATATAATTTCCATATCGATCTTGCCTCACACAATGATATGCTTATTAACCATTTTAGTGATGAAATCTAAACCTCCTAATATGCTCTTATTATTATAAATGCACTTTCCATCCCATAAAAATACTCTACTTAAATTTATTTATTTGAGATCCAAACATTCACATTGTCAGGTGAATTATTTGAAAATATCGATTAATAAATTGTTTCCGATTAATTAATTATACTGTTTGCAATATTACTTATTACATGACTTATTAATTTAATTTTCAATATTTGTCAATTAGAAAAAATCTCAAAAATATATTTTAGAAGAGATGAATATTACATAGACTGTAGAGAAATGATGATAATATCCAAATGTATTTGAATTCCGATTTTATCAGCTCATAATCAAAGGCCATCTTTCTAAAAAGACTTGAAGACCACTAAATTAAGCACCTAATTTCGTGGTAGCAACGAGCAAATGTTCACACACATCTTTTAACCTTTTTTTTTTAAATTTAAATTCACACCTTTTAAACTTGTTTGCATGCATTGTCTACTTCAATTAGTTATTTCAAATTTCGAGTGTTTTGCCATATTTAATATATCATTTTAATCTCGTGACAGTGGTACGTTTGATGTTTAGGACACTAATATAGTTATTAATTTATCATGAAAATATTAATATGTCACTCTATTATCGTGATTACGATGAAATAGATAATTATTTTAAAAGTTTAGTTATGGTGTAATCTTTAAGACATTACAGTATACAATATCGTGATAAACATAACGCTTAAGACGTTAGTTTAACATATAATGATGAAAATATCACGGTAATCTCGTGAAAATACGTATCACTATATAATATTTTAAATACAATTTTAGTTAGATAATTGTTTGCAGACATAGCTTCACTCTTGCGATAGTTGTACGTGCAATGCTTAAGGCATTGGTTTCAAAATGGTGATAGTAGTGCATATGTTAATGTGTAGACTAATCATGAGGAAGAAACGTTGTTTATAAATGCTAAACAAGCATGACTTTAATCAATTAATCTCTTATCTAAAAAAGAAAAAATCGCCACCTTCTCAGCACTTCTGTCCTATGAATTTAATTTTCTACAAATTTTATAGAATTTATTAACTATTTTACAACTCTTTTTCATGACCATAATCTGCTAATTTTGCTGATTTGCAATACATGACCATAAACTCGAACAAATTAAACAAAACTTTAATTAGCAATTTAGTGATTAATAACGTAACATGTTTTATTAATCGTACTGTAATTATGTAGTTTCTTTGATGATTCCTTCTGACTTGTAAACAACTTCCTAAATAGAAAGCTGGTCCCTTCGCAAAAAATACTAAAATAGAAGGCTGCTTTAAGAATCTTCTATTTATTTATATGTATTATGTGCACGTTAAAGTATTTTACAACTATGTTATACAGATATAATCCCGACTAAGCTAAGGTGGCATAGTCCAATGAAGATAATGAAAACCCAAAAGAGCTTTTATTTTTTTGAATTCAAAGTGTGGTGAAGTATAAATTTATTTATTTTTATTTTTAAATTGATAAATACATAAAACTTTATATATATAATCTTAATTCTTATTCTATAAAATTTAATCAGATTGATAAAAAAACTTTATATTATGATATGAATGAAAAATTATTTTAAGTATATCAACGTTGCGTGCCTCCACGAAAAAACGCCGGCCTTGTGTCACGTCGCCGTAAAATTAATAATTCCCGTCACTTCAAATCGTGACGTGGTTGACAGTACGATGGTAGTCGCATTCCAAGTTTTGACTAAAAAACTCATGCAAATCATTCCGAGTATTAAACAACGTAGCATCACATTTTAAGCACAAATCCTTCGTATTATACGTATTACCGTATAATTAATTGTAGCACATACTCCGTATACCTAAACAATTTTGCTTCCTTTTTTTATTTATATTCTTGGTCTGATTTATCAAATTCGTTTCCTCATATTTAATTGATTATGAGACAATTAGTGAAATTAGTGTTGTTTTTCTAACAAATATTAAGAAGAAAAAATCTATCAAAATCTAACTTGTGATTACGTGTTGAGGTTTTTTTTGTTATACAAAAAATCTCTGTTTAAATATTCATACACTCGTTCATCTACTCATTTGCTAGCGCATATCTTACAACAAAAATTATTAGTTTATAAAATACGAAAATAAAATCTTTTCACTATTCAGAAAAAGTAGTCGACAGATAATGAAATTAAGAATCAGATGAACTAAGCATTGATTTTAGTCCTGACGTATTAGTTTTCTTGATTTTCTTCCCAGAATATACACACTATAATGTTTAAAAACGCTTATATTTGCATCATACAGTTAATCGTATTTATTTGAAAAAATTTAAATAGAAATATAAATTTTGTTCGAAGTTAGTGATATGATCTTTCCTTCAGCTTATACTTTCTTAACCCACTTATAAAAGGGAAAAAATCACAATGTAACGTGAAAGTTTAATAGAAAACTTCAATTCGTAAGTAATTTGAAATGTACTATTGATATCACACACTTTTAGACTACCGATCAATATAAGAAATAACTTACATTAATAATATGCTACATAATTACAAAATTAGTACATAATAGGTGACAATTAACAATGTATTTATTTATTTATAAAATTACTATGCTTTTGTTTAAGAGAAGTACAATTAATAGAGTAATTAAGAAGAAGAGCGAAAGTGAAATATGTGGGGGGAAGGATGTTTAGGATCCGAAGAATTGATGTCGGCCAAAAGGGACCCTACGCGAGGATCTCTTGCTTCTCACCCTTCTCTACTTCTCTTTTGTGAAAAGAAACGATTATCCTTAATTTTAAAGGAATACATAATTATTAACACATTGTTCGTAGTATTTCGTAAATATTTTTAAAGAAATAATAACGTTTTACTCTTTCTTGTTTTTAAGAGGCAAATAATTTTATTACTGAAAACAATTGATAAATTTTTAACAAAGTTTTATTGCTTTTTCCATATTATATATTATGCGATTGTGGAATATGAGTGGTTGTTTATATAACAATCGTTTTTAGAAATTAACTTGATATATGAAATGTAAGGAAAAGATAAGTCTCATCACGAGTATATATATAAACGACTGTTAATAAAACTAATTACTTATTTACATATTTTTTATGTATCAAAAATTATCGGTAAAAGTTATGCATCCAAAGTCACACAACATAACCAAACTCAAACTCAAACTAATTCAAATTTTAATTTGGCACTGGGCATGAGACCCAACATAATAATTCAAAAGTTATTTTAAAATCACTAATTCAGTAATTTTGTTCTTAAGAAATCATAATTAATTTTAAATTCTAAATTGGAGTAAGTATATATACTTTATAATACAGGCTGAAATAGGATCGTGCGTGATTTGATAACCTGCCAACAACTAAGATGTTAAAGAAAAGGTTAGGGCCGCCCCGCGATGGCAACAGCCGTGATTAAGTTAACAAAGTCGTACTTACAAAATTGTCTCTCTCACATAAATAAACCCCACACTGTTCTCATTTGCCCTCTATCTATATTTTATACTTATTGATTTCTGAATTTTAAAAGTACTGATCCGGAATTTCCAGCTATTAGCCTGATTTTTTCAATTATTTTTAATAATTATATCTCACTAATATGCTACATGTAGGCTGTAGCACATGTTCTTTTCGTTGCTTCTTCTTCTTTCACGGTCTTATAAATTTAAAATTTTAATAGTATAATTTGTACAGTAAAAATCTATAATCTCCAAACTTTTAAACTAAAAAAAATACCTATGTATTTTTTAAATACGGATTAATTTATGTTGTCTTTGTAATTTATGAAATTCATCTCAATATGTAGATTGTATTGTATGCAGATCAAGTTTGTTTTAAATAGTTTAGTTCTTATAAAAACATTAGTCCTTTTAACTAACCCACCAACCTGTTTTATTCTTAAGAAAAAAAAGGCCTAGCATGCCTTTTCCAATAAAAATAAAAATAGAAAAGAGCCTAGCATGCCTGCGGGCATATATTCTTTATTTTTTCCTTTACTAAATTGCATGCATATATCGCATACGTTTATAAATTTTATACCTATATAGAGCATACACATAAATATAGATATATGTAGGATATACATACTTAGTAATTCACGATAGTAGTAGATTCTGAGATTTTATAGATGTAATTAATTCTTATATTTTCCTTAAGTTTTCGTAACGTGGTCCCATGCCTAATATAACTTTTTTTATGTCAGGGATACCTAATATAATTTTAAAAATCAATTACAGGCAAATTATACATAGATACTTAAAAATAAAAATAAAAAGATTAAATAATATACATCTATTTATAAAACATCAAGAGCAAATGAGTCTTACTGATATAGCGATATGTACATATGCACATAATATATACGAAGAGAGCTCAATCATAATCAAGTTTCGATAACGACTAAACTAAATAATTAGCATAATATGTTTGAATCAAAGTGATAATAACGGATTATTCTAATGATGTCATATAAAACAATGCATAGCCCTGCCAAACCTATAGGAATAACTATTTCTTAATTAAGTTTGATCAGCACGATATAGAATGTATAATAGAAACACCCATCAAAATCACGGTCTGCTTGGTCGGCACATATTAGCAAAACATGATTTTGACAATAATTATTTTTATTTAGCTATTGATTATCATTATATTAATTTTTAAATGTTGACTATATGTGATGTGAAGAAATAAAATAAAATTTTGTGACTAGGACATCTCAATTTGGTAATTTTATTTGATTCCTTTACTTAAAAATTGGGAAGCTTCAACAAATCAACATATGTTGCATATCATCTCCCAAAAGGGTCAAAGGGTACTTGGACTATTATGCTATAGCTTCTGCTGATTTGTTCTTCAACTCTTTTTTTTTTTATTATTTTAATTATTTATTATCTTACACTTCTAACAATAATTATTTCTCTTGATTATAATGATTTTTAACTTGTCTG
The DNA here is from genome assembly GCA_014636745.2 of Centella asiatica. NCBI lineage: Eukaryota > Viridiplantae > Streptophyta > Magnoliopsida > Apiales > Apiaceae > Centella > Centella asiatica. The sequence continues at coordinate 731,041 of CM025781.1, read as the reverse complement.
TTCGGTTGATTGCCCTGTCGTCGTCTCCGTTCAATCATTTATCAATTATTCTCATTTCCTTCATTTTGTCTCTCAAAATATTTTTCTGTCAATATATTAATCATAATCGGAACTGAATTATAGATAGGGAATATTCTTTTGAAGATATTCCGACCAAAATATGATGTGCCCTAAATTACTCGGATAATTCGATTACTCAAGGAGAGAAAAAAAAAAGGATAGATTTTAGAGCACTAAGGACTTTGTTTGAAAAATAAAAAAATAAAAAAAAAACCTTTGTTTGAGTTTTCCTTCTGGATCGGAGTTCATCACATTCGGGTGAAATTCTTCCTTATCATAATAATCATGTAATATACTTGTCACTAAAAGATACTGGTAAGACGAAAAAAGAAAAAAAGAAAAAAAACTGAAACATACTTGTGGATCCATATCGTTTATCAAAAAAGTTTTCTTCTCATTTTTTGGAGATTATTTTAATAGAGTTTAATAAATTTACATATGTACGTAAATATACTATCCAGAATACATAAAAAATATGAAACCTTTTCTTTCCCAAAACTGGGAATAAACTGAGTTACCTAATCTGGTCAAATCACATGTTCGGGGACTTATCAAAAAATCACACATAATAAGAGAGTTGGTTGAGAATTGAGTTTGTACAAAAATGGACACGTATACGAATTATCTAAAATAGGATAAAAAAGGTGCATGCTATCTTAATTGTGACCTTTCCTTTTTTGTTTGTTTGTTGGACTTGTCAATAGCTGGGACATGTAAATGTTGAAATATTGAACGGTAAGCCGGACGAGCGTACACACGTATATATAGATATAGATATACATGATCGATATGATTATGAGTTAGGCAAACTGAGTTGATGTTTTCAAGTGTTGAAAAATTGAATATATATACGTGCCTAAAGCTAAGCCTGTCCAAGTTTAGCTAATCTAGCTTACTCATTTTTAGCATAATTTAAATTGGAAAAAGGTAGATAATATACTCAAACAAATCTTTCCTTTTGTAGAGGACTATAGCCAAGGATGAGGATGAGGATTATATAAACAACTCCAAGCTTTTAAATGGGGAAAAAAAGGGAAGATATACATTTTACTTATTTAAAGAAATATAGTTGAATTGAGTATATAGCTAATTAGTCAGTGTTTTAAGAGTCTTGTTTAATTGGATTAATCTTTCGCGTAAATATTAGGATTTTTTTTAATGTCTAAATCCGACAAATTAATCGCCAACTTAATTAATATTCTTTAGCTCCCGTGCATAAATTAATTTCATTTAATCTCAGCTAATTTTTTAAATTTTTTTTTGGTTGTATATCCTTAGCTAGGTGTATATTAGATACTATCTTTACGGCATAAGTTTGTCTATATATCATTTCTTAATATAATAATTTTAATTGTTCTAAAATTGCAAGTATCTCAAAGCATGTCTAAGTCGTACGTTCTATATTAAGCTAACATATGTCACCAGCTCCTAAACCTGATCCAATTTTTACACTATATATTCGACCGTGTGGCTATTGTCACGTACTAGTTCAAATTGTGTTAAAGTCGTTCCGCATTGGTTTGGATATATCACTACTTTTACTTCTATATAAATTGGAGTATATATTTGTAAAAATTGGATCAAGTTTATGATATGATTACACGTGTTGGACCATCAATAAACGATGGATACTTGCTTCAGTCAGCCAAGCATGGTGGTACAAAACCAAAAAAAGCCAATCATTTGGATTAATTTGTATACAAGCTAGCTAGCTACCATATATATACGAGGCCGGGCCAATATATTTGTATTTGAATTTTAGATGTGAAATATATATATATATAT